>QFET01003931.1:0-15287 GCA_003316355.1 Tuber calosporum
GCAGTAAACTCCCTACAACAAAGGAAAACCCAACAAAAGAAACCTCCCTGATCTTGACATCTCTTCTGGTTTTCAAAAGTCCTGGCTCATCAGAGAGCAATATGGGGTAACCAGCAACCATTTTCCTCGACTCATGGTGCAGGGAAACTATAATTTTTGTTAGGGGAGTGCTAGCCCAGGCAAACCGGCTGTTACGGGGTAGCCAATTCTGTACTACTGAATTGCCTAGGCCGTGCTTGTATCGAGAAGGTAGGAGAGTTGTCAGGAAAGCTCCGGTAAGAATAAAGATAAAGGATAAAAATATTTCTCGAAAGCTTTTAAAGTTGTTTTAACTAAAACTGAATATATTGTTAAGGTCTCTTCTCCGTTGCTTGATGATCCCTTAACTATGGGGGACTGCTAACTATTTATACAATTCTCCCGGTACTTATGTTGGCCATATATATGAAGTATCCTTAGATATCATGGCCGTGGTCATGGTAGGTGGAAACCCAGTTTGACACTGAAAATGTCTGCCCCGCTCGGTCAAATGATCACACGAACTATTTAGCATTCTGAGTGTGTCTAGCACTCCACCAGTAAATAGCCTTCGATTCATTTGCCAAATGAACTAAGTTCAAGTAGATGTAGCCCAGTTGCCAACATCGTACGGAATACCAGTTAATCAGTCTGGATGGCCGTCTTTCCTGCATATATGCACTCAAGTGCATATGCATGCGGATTATCAAGAGTCATAGTCCTCCATACATTAGAGTCTAGATCATTCACCAAGGCTGAGCTGCTCTGCTATAGACACTACTTCTTGCCAGCGTGGGTTGTAGTCATATAGTAACCTCCCGGTTCTATATGCTATCACATCAACTAATTTGTACCATTTCCCATATGTGTAACATCAGCTCCCCCTCTCCAGGGTTCGTCCCGAAGCAATATAACCTTTTAGTACTCCTTCCGGTAGGGTTAAAAAACCTTCTGCGATAACTTGGCCACAGCAGGAAAAAGCTTTCCGGAGATACTACCTAGCCCAACCTTGGCATATCCGGATTTTCCTTATGAAAATCTTCTACCAATTCTTGAGCATGCTGTAATTGCTCCTGTGGTTCCCAGGTGTTCTCTTCTTCTGAACATCCCTTCCACTTAACAAAGTATCGAAGTTCTTTGATGGTTCCTGACCGTCCTTTGAATCTTCGTTCATAAGAGATTATTTCACTCTTAATGATTTTTTCAACCTACCATTCTAGATCACCTTCAACATCTTCTGGTGTCATGGGTGGTTTTTCTCGGCCTGGTCGAACTGACGTTCTGTATGGCTCAAGTAGCGATACATGGAATACTGGATGGATTTTCCAGCGTTCAGATAATTCCAACTTGTAGGCAAGGTGTCCGCGTTGCTCCAGGATTTTGAATGGACCGTATAATTTTGGTGCTAACTTCTTGGACGGTCACTTAGTACGGATATTCTTTGCATTTAGCATAACCCAATCACCAGTTTTAAAGTCTGGTTGGCTGTGAGCCTTGCGGGCATAGTATTTGTTCATTCCTTCCCGAGTCTTTTGGAGTGATTCCTTTGCCTTTTCATGTATCGTTTTCATCCAGTGAGCATACATAGTAGCTCCGGGATTCTGGGCTTCTCGCTCCTTCATCCATTCTGTTTGAGGATGGTAACCATGATTTGCGAAGAATGGTGTTATTCCATGAGCGCTTGTTACTGAGTTGTTGTATGCATACTCGGCTAATGGTAATAGGTGGTACCAATCATCCTGATCATAGTTGACAAATGTCCGCAGGTATCCTCCCAGCACTTGGTTGACCCTCTCCGTTTGTCCATCAGTCTGAGGGTGGTATGCGGTGGACATTTTTCTCTTTATGCCTAACATCCTGCACAGAGACTCCCAGGATTCTCCTGCAAACTTTGCGTCCATGTCGGAGATGATTTCGGTTGGTAGACCATGAAGTTTCCAAACTTCTTTGATAAATGCCTGAGCGACATCCTTTGCGGTCGCATTTTCCTCTAGACCGATAAAATGGGCCATTTTCGTGAATCGGTCAACTACAACCATGATTTGGTTGTAACCTGCAGATTTGGGTAGTTGCGTAGTAAAATCTACCGAGGTGGATGCCCAAGCTGCAAAAGGTACTTGCAATAGTTACAGTAGGCCAAAGCGTGCGTGCCTTGGTGCCTTGGCCTTTTGGCATTCTGTCCATGACCGTACATAGTCGTTTATCCAGTTGGTAATTCCTTTTCAGTAAAAATCTCTAGTGATAATCTCCAGAGTTTTTTCTTGACCGAAATATCCTGCAACCTTTGAGTCATGACAACCTTTTGCAATATCAGTTTGCAGAGTTTCGTCCTGGGGAATGTATAGGCGTTCTTTATAGAACAGCATTCTATCCGTCATGGTCCATTGTTTCGGTATTGGCTTGCCATCATCTCCTAATTGTTGTAACTCCTGCTTGATACGCATCCACTCTGGATCATCCTTTGCTTTCTCTTTTACCCTTGCCATGAAGTTCATATCAAATTTCTTGACATTGCACTTAGCAATTATTGCATTGGACATTAAGGTTTGTCCTTTGGTGCATATGGGGTGGACGGCCATATCGGTTGTGTCTAGGAACTCGTGTTTGGCATCAGAATGTAGGAAAGATAATTGCGGCTGAGTTTCCTCCAAGTGGATACCCGAGCTCCCAAATCCTTGACCTGCTCATTCCGTATCTTCCAACTCCCTAACTTCATGAAGCTCTCTCTCATCAATTCTTTCCACAATCATTTGCGCTATGCGGTCTCCGGTCCGTACCTGAAAAGCCTTGTCAGTAGTGTTGACTAGGAGGATCTTAACCTCCCCCCTATAGTCCGCATCCACTACTCCGGCTCCAATGGAAATACCATGCCTGACTGCCAATCCACTCCGTGGTGCAATACGGGCATATGTTCCAATTGGTGGTCCTATGGCTAATCCCGTCCCAATGAGCACTTGCCCTTTAGAAGGAACTATCGTATCCTCAGTGCTGTATAGGTCGTGTCCTGCCGCTAACTTGGAACCTCGAGTAGGAATTCTACCTTCCTGTTGTAACCGCTTAACCCCAACCGAACTCGTGCTTTGCTCTTTTGGCAATCCTGGTTGGGGTTGTTCTAAATTTTCCATTCCCCATGTGACTGAAACCACTAAGTTTCGGTTATTCTGGTAGGTTCCAAAGTGATGAGACTGAGGTATAGCCTGCTTGGCATGCTCAGCTCCCTCCTTAGGGCGGTACTCTGGCCGCCTGCTTAATGCGTCAGGTTTACCTCCTTTGGTCCCAGGTCTGTAAATGATTTTAAAGTTAAAATCGGTTAACCTTTGTGCCCACCGGATTTGTCTTGCTGACCAGGCCTTTGTTGTAAGAAAGTACTGTAGATTTTGATGATCGGTATAGATGGTGAAAGGTTCATCAGTTCCTGCCAGGTAGTGTCACCATTCTTCCAAAGCAACTAATATTGCCAATAATTCCTTATCATGGATATCATAGTTGCGTTCCGCCGGGGTAAGCTTCCTGGAATGGAATGCAACTGGGTGCAACTTGTTATCCATATACTGAGACAGAACACATCTGTGAGCATAATCGCTTGCATCAGTTTCCACCACCGTTTCTCTTTCAGGATGAAAGTGACAAAGTATGGGAGCTGTAATAAACCGTCGTTTGAGTTCATCAAAAGCAATTTGCTGTGTTTCTCCCCAAACAAAATCCTTTGGATTTCCCTTTAATAGATCGGTAATTGCTGCACATAGTGCGGAGAAATTCTTTATGAATCGTTGGTAAAAATTGGCAAATCCCATAAAGATTTGAATCTCTTTTACCGAGGTAGGTGGTTGCCAGCCCTTAATTGATTCAACCTTGCGCTCGCTCATAGTGACTCCATCAACAGCCACTATATACCCGAGAAACTCCACGGATTTGACCTGGAATGTGCTTTTTGTGATGGATATGGCCATATTATACTCTCGTAGTCGTTCCAGCACCTTCTTTACTAATATGACATGATCCCTTTCTGTTTTTGAGTTGATGAGTATATTATCGATATATACTACCACCCCTTCATCAAGGAAGTCTTTCAGGATCATAGTCATAATTGACTGGAAAGTTGCAGGTGCATTGACAAGTCCGAAAGGCATAACCTTGTATTCATATAGGCCATATCTGGTGCGAAAAGCTGTTTTCCATTTATCACCCTTTTGTATGAGGAATAGATGGTATCCATCTTTGAGGTCCAGCTTGCTGAAAATAGTTGCTCCTTGAACACGGTCCCGTAGTTCGGTCATCAGAGGGAGAGGGTACTTATTATGGATGGTAACTTTGTTCAACCCACAGTAGTCTACTACCAATCTGAAGCATCCATCCAGTTTGGGAACAAAAAGTATAGGTGCTCCGGCAGGAGACTTGCTGGGGGAGATCTTTCCTTGTTTTAACATATTATCCAAATATGTTCTTAATGCTTTTAGCTGTTTCTCCGATAGCGGATAAATTGGTCCCCAGGGTGGTTGAGAGTCCGGTTTGAGGTCAATAGCGTGATCAAAGGTTTGATGAGAGGGTAATTTTGCTGCAGTTGATGGGCGAAAAAGGTCCTTGTAGTCGTGGTATTGCTTGGGAAGCGAATCGATGACTAGTTCCTCCTCATCATCTATTCTTGCAATTCTTCTAATTACCACTGCCTCTGGGTCTTCTAATAACTCCTCGTCCTATTCGATAGAAATGCCTTCATCTTCTGGTAAAAGATGGAGCTGACATCCCGGAGCCTCAAAACTCCAGTTTCCTGAATCATGTATTTCCTTTATTGGATGTTCCTCATTCCACCACCCAAATGGAATTATTAGACCGTAATTTCCGGTAGGTGCGATTTCGCATACAATATTTGACAAATGTTTATTTTTTCCAATTTCCAGGTAGAGAGGACAAGTATAATCCCTTCCGGTAGAGAATTGGCCTCCTGTAAATCCTAGAATAGGAATAGGATCCTGACGAGATTCATATGGAATATTTAATTCCGTTACCAATTTTCGTGAATAACAAATATATTTGATCCAGAGTCCAGTAGGACTTTTATGCGATAACATTTTGAATACACATAGATATGTGCATCGCCTTCCGGGCATTGATAGCGTTTTGGTTCTTCATGAGTCAGCTTTGGTCGCTCATGCGACCGTGTTATATCTGTTTGCCCTCGCTTAGAAGACATGATTGTTGTATTTGTTGGGTGTTCGTGACAATGCCAGTGATGTTTTGACCAGAGAGGTCTCCTCAGATGAACTAGAACACAATAATTAATATATTAAGATTCTGGGCGGCCCACTACAAGCGGTCTTTACCCCCTGCCGAGGGGCTCCCATGAAAATTAAAAAATCCTATTTTCATAGGAAACATGTGTGCATAATTATGCATGGTTTTTTTATGCATCGCTAATATGCTTAACTGTTAGTAATATGCGCCGGGGTTTTTTGAATAACTTAGCTACAGTTTGTGAGTGTAATTTCCTAAAAGGGTAGTTTGTTTTCGAAAATAAATTTATTTTTTGAAAAATATGTTAAATCCCGAAAAGGTTAACCATTTCCAAATTTGGAATAGATCATCCCATCATGGAAATAATAGTCTTTGAAACCTCGGCATTTTCGCAAAAAACCCCGAAAATTTCAATATAAGGGGAGGTTTTTCTTTATACTTTTGGTCCCTCCTGGGGTCATGGTCTAGTCGGTTGCATTTGGTATTGGCCTGCCAAAAGCATCTGGACAGAGGTCACGCATTCAAACCCCACCCAGGCCAACACTTTGGATAATTGTACCGTTAGGACAAAGCCCAAACCATCACCTGGTCCGGTGACTAAAATGGCCGTTCTGGGTCACTTCGAAGAGATTTTGCGTTTCCGGAACTGAAAGAACCCTGGCGCTTTAATCAGGCTAACTGGCTGCCATTTCCCCGCATGGCTTCAAGGACATGGGGCTCAATTAGGAGCTAAAACCACAGGTCCTTCCGGGGTCGGAAGTTAAACCAACCCAAACCAAAAATTTATTTTCAAGTCCTTTCGGTTCCTTGGACCATTGCCTCTAGTTGGGACCCCGGGCAGGGTCCTCTAACCAAGGACCCTGTTTCGGTTATTATTATTGAAGAGAATCTCGCCAGCTTTCTTTTGCACTATTTTTCATTTCGGTAGCATGTCTGGTTGTTGTCCTGCCGGCCTTTGAAAAATAGGTGAGACTTGTTTGTTTCTCAGGATCAAAGATGCAACCGCCCCCCTTTGTCATTCTTAAAAAGGTTTTCTCCACCTTTGTCTGTCCACTAACCGTGTTCTCTTAAGGACTTATGGACTTAGGGACAACTTCTCTTATGCTCCTACTCTGAAATGCCTGCGAAAGCTAGTACTCCTCACTCCCTAGCCTAGAGGGATCCCTAATTTCGATTCCGGTCACCAGTTTCATGGTACCCCGAATACCCAATCGCCGTCGCCGTTGGTGCCATTTTAGGACATTTCAGTGTCTGATAATTCCGATAACCGAGGTGAGGCTCCGCTTTGTATGTTGTTGACCTTGGGTTGTTTAGGTCTTCCTATAAGCGTTGCCGTCTGCGGCTTGAGTGAAAATTTCGGTCGGTCTGGTTTTGTCTGTTTAGCGAAAGCCCTAGCTACTATTAAGTCCTTTCGACACTTTCGCCAGGTGTGGTTCTTGAGGCCACAGCGAGTGCATTCTTTCCCCGCTTTTCGCTTATCAACCACCTCTTGCGAGATTCCATAATGAGCCTTCTTCCAGTCAGTATGCTCATCTTTGGTTTGAAATCCCGCTTTCTTTGTAGATGGGTTAGCCTTAGCAGTTTTCCATCGTGAGGGGTTGTTCCATTGTTTCTGGTTGGTGTATCCTTGTTTGGTATTGACCCCTTTACCGTTATCATCGCGCTTTTCGCTTAGGTGTTCCACTGGATGAGGGTTCTCCCTTGGATAATTTTCGCCGTTCCAGAAATTCCTCCTCCTGTCTTCCAACTTCCCTTATGGTTTCCATCCATTCTTCATCCGAGGAGAATTTCAGAAGGGATAACCGTCGCAAAATTTCCTCGGGAAGTTTGCTTTCAACTCGTACCCTCCAACTAATTCCGGTAAGTCCGGCTTTGATGTTTAGGTTTTCCAGGAGCAGAAGATAAGTGTCTAATTTTCCCTTATAGACTACCTTGGTCATTTCTTCTAGGGCTCGTCTTTCCTCCTCAATGCCGATATATCGCTTGGTAATTTCCTGCCGAAATCGATCCCATGTGGAATAGTCCGGGTCTCGAGTGTATTCACCTAATCCACCCATCACCTTCCGGTATTTCTCCGAGAAGGGTGCCACTTTATTCCCCTTTGTTTTCCCCAAGGCAAAAACTATTCGATGTGTATGATTTTCCCACTCTGTAGGGTTGCGATCGAAAAAGTCTTCACAGGCTGTCAACCAATTTCGAACATCTTGGTTGTCATGTCCTTCAAAGAAGTAGGGTGGTTCCGCTATTAGCTTTGCTGGTCGGGAGAGTCCACTGATACGTTCTAAGAAAGCTAAAGTTAACCTGACATCAGGTACATCGTTTCTGGGAATAGATGGTAAACGGGGAGCGCGTTCCGGCCTGCCGCCCTTTCTGCCCCGTCCATCCTCTCCATCACTATCGGACCCATCATCATCTGGGTCTGGGGCATCACTAAGATTTCCAGGTGGTGGTGGCGGTGGTAGGTAATTTCCTTCACGGTCCACTCCTTTTCCCTTATCCTTCCTAGGTGTTGAAGCTGATTCTTTAGTTGGAACTGTGCCCTGTTTCGGTAGAATCGATGGTTGCCCTCGGTTAGAAGGTCCTGGATCACCATCACTGGTCGCATGCGGAGTCGGTACTGGAACTGGTTTATCAGCCAGTTGTCGTACCAAGGCATCCAGGTATGCCTTCATACCTTCGCCTTGTTGCCTCAGTTGTTGAGCCGCAATTTCTTGTTGCTCATTCATCCTCTGATTCCATTCCTGTTCCTGCCGGTTTAATTTAGCATTTAGGTCCATTAGGGCTTTTTCCAGAATCCGATCCCTTGTTTCTGAGACATGGGCCTGTTGTTCCTGTTGAGCCTGTTGGCGTTGGAATTCTTCCTGAACCTGGGCACGTAACCTTTGCTGCTCCCTTTCAGTATCGCCACTCAACCGTTCAAGTGCTCGGCGGCCTTCCTGTATTTCAGCATCATTGATAACCTCACCCCTAGCCATACGGCTTTGCAACAATTCTAGCATTGTGAACCCTTGCCTGGCCTCCTGTGATGAAGCTGAGATCGCTATATGATTCTCTTCTGCACTTTCTTTCAAGGATCGGTCCAGGTGGCGCAATGCATATACCATATTTTGCTGGAAGTTATCTTGAGTACTAACAGGCTTCTTAGCTCGCTCAGCACGTTTCTGAACTCTGGATGGTGGACGACCCAAATGTGTAATGGGAGAGCTGGTCCGGCTTCGAGACGGAATTAGAGATGCTGAAGGGGTAGATTCTGTATCGTCCTCTTCAATCATCCGGTCAGGTCCAAAAGGACTAGGAATATGGGTGTTATCACGTGCCATAGCCATGGCAGCTCGCTTATAAACCCGAATGGTTTCGGTATAGGAAAATTTAAAATGGCTAGTCCTCTGGCCTCCAGGCACAAAAGTCGTGAACGGAAGAAAAATCTTACCACGCAGAATCCCAGTCCTGAAATTCGTGCCAGACAAAGTCTTGCCCATGAAAGTATGCGTAGATTTGTGTAAAGTCCTCAGGTGTGGGGACTAAAAATGGGTTAGTGAACTACGAGGGTTCCACAGTTTCAAATAGCGGTATTTCGGCAAGGTCAGTAGAAAGTATTTCTTCAAAAGAGGATATGATAGATAAAGGATCAAAATTCAGGATAGCTTGTCCTAATAGTGAAGTATCCGAGATACTTCTTAGTTGTTGGTTCGGTAAAGGTTCAAAAATTGAACTCGGAGATTGAGGGTTGAGTCGAGGATCTTCTATATAATCGTGGATAGATTCTTATTTGCATTTGGTGAAAGCTGTTATCCACCTTCCGTCCTGCTGATATATTCTTTCCGTATGTTTGTTGTGAATAGCTTGTAGGTGTCTGAGTGCTACTGCTCGTATGTCAAGTGCGAATCCTTCACAACAGACAGGAAATACGTTATCAAAACTGAGTGGTCTACAGTGCCCTCAATGTTTGCAGTGATGAAAGCTTTGAGTGTCGTGGTATTCTTCAGGCATAAGATGAAATAGCCATGAGAATATTGTAGAGCTTTGGTGACAAGAGAATAACAATATAGTGTTACGCGGTAGCCAATTCTGTACTGCTGAATTACCTAGGCCGTGCTTGTATCGAGAAGGTAGGAGAGTTGTCAGGAAAGCTCCAGTAAGAATAAAGATAAAGGATAAAAATGTTTCTCGAAAGCTTTTAAAGTTGTTTTAATTAAAACTGAATATATTGTTAAGGTCTCTTCTCCGTTGCTTGATGATCCCTTAACTATGGGGGACTACTAACTATTTATACAATTCTCCTGGTACTTATGTTGGCCATATATATGAAGTATCCTTTGATATCATGGCCGTGGTCATGGTAGGTGGAAACCCAGTTTGACCCTGAAAATGTCTCCCCTGCTTGGTCAAATGATCCCTCGAACTATTTAGCATTCTGAGTGTGTCTAGCACTCCACCAGTAAATAGCCTTCGATTCATTTGCCAAATGAACTAAGTTCAAGTAGATGTAGCCCAGTTGCCAACATCGTACGGACTACCAGTTAATCAGTCTGGATGGCCGTCTTTCCTGCATATATGCACTCAAGTGCATATGCATGCGGATTATCAAGAGTCATAGTCCTCCATACATTAGAGTCTAGATCATTTACCGAGGCTGAGCAGCTCTGCTATAGACACTACTTCTTGCCAGCGTGGGTTGTAGTCATATAGTAACCTCCCGGATCTATATACTATCACATCAACTAATTTGTACCATTTCCCATATGTGTAACACCAGCTCCCATTGAGATTGTAAAAACCTGGCTGGCCCGACAGTGAGCAGCCTGAGACAGTGCAATACCGACTGCATTTCGCCAGTTTTGTCCACCAGGTATGGGTCGTTTTTAAAGTCACACTGTCACGATTGGTGACTAAGCAAGGCAGAGTTTCGCATGACTCATAGTTATGAGTCACAAGGTTGTTATATTTCGCACTATGACTCATTAGAAGTCATGGGGTTTCACATGATGCACACTTGTGCAATTATTGTTATATTGTGATTGGTTGATCGTGCGCATGACTCACATTTGTGAGTCATATGATGCAATGATTTTAGCACATGACTCACACTATGAGTCATGGGTTTCGCGCATTTGACCACTTTAGGGCACATGACTTATTATATGAGTTATGATTGGTTGGCGCATGGCGCAGTTGACTCAGAGGAGTCAGCTGATGGATTTCATACTATGACTCACTATGAGTCATAGAGGTCGTGTGACTCACAGGTATGAGTCACCAGGGTTAGGGTTGAGGGAAGAGTGCCTATATAAGGACCTCTAGGCGGCGTGTAGTTAGGACTCTTCACGCAACCATCTAAGTTCTTTCCTATACAATTACTTTACCTCTTTACCGTTCCATTCCCCTATTGGCGTTGTGCGATAGGAACTATAAGGTTCAGCTATCAAGACAATGTAGGCATAGGCCTAAGAGCAATAGTGGAACTCCGCCTAGTACTACTCGTTGCAATAGAGCTCCTACCCTGGTGGATGAGATTAGCGCCACGCCCCATACCGGACTACAACAACGGCCCGGTCATATTCATCCAACCCAAAGAGAAGTAGTTCCCTGTTGCAGAACCAGCTTACCGCATAGGATCGTAATATTTGGTTGCGTCACCTAAGCAACACCCAACTACAAAACGGCAGACTCTCCAGACAACGACATCGACCTTACTGAAGGCAAAATCGATACCTCAACACTTGGCCCTGCACTTGAAGAAGCAATTAGCACAAACCTATCCAGAAGCCAGTCACAAAGAACCACAAGTCTGGTGACCCCAGAGCCGGCCTCACCAACAGGATCTCTGGAACCAGAAACCCCAAGACCAGAAAGGATGTCAGCACCGGGACCAGCAACTGCCGGTGGAGGAGCAGGAATTCAACTAGCAGGATTTACAACTGCACAGTTCCAAGAGATCCTGATTCTGATAAACAACCAGCGAGAAACAACCAACAAGCGGATCAAAGTCGGGAAACCTCCTACCTTCTCTGGAACAAGGACCAAACTACGAACCTTCTTAATGCAATGCCAACTAGATTTTGAAGCAACACAAGAAACACAACATACGGAACGCATCACCTACGTCAAGAGCTTGTTAAGGGATGCAGCACCAAGCTGGATAACCCCATTTGCAGAAGGACGCAAGCCGGAGACCTGGACTACATATGAAGATTTCACTACAGCCCCCAAAGACCAGTTTGGGGATGTGGATGCAGAAAGTGCAGCTAGGACAAAACTCGACCGCCTGAAGGCAAGGCGAGGAACCAGTCACGAAATACTGGAATGACTTTCGCCTCACAGCTACAGAGGCGAATGAGGATGATGGTACACTAAGACGCCAATTCCTTAAAGGAATTAACCGAACGCTCCTGAACGCAAGGGCAGCGGACCACATGGTAGCGGCAAATGTCGACGCCCTTGCAGCCTGGGCAATCGAAAATGAAAACCAGATCAACATGATCAAGCATCTTCAAGGAAACAACAGTACCGTTCTCCAACAACCGGAAACGCCCAGGAACAATAACGGAAACTGGAAGTCTGGCAACACTATAGAAACCCGAGGCGACCCAATGGACCTGGATGCTACCAGAAGGCGTCCACGACTAAACCTCTCACGAGCAGAATTCACAAGAAGAAGGGACAACAACCTATGCCTGGGATGCGCCAGACCTGAGCACAGACTCAGTAATTGCCGAAATGCAAGAGATGAGAAGGACTATACTAGGCAGTTCAACAGCAAGACCAACAATAATCGCTGGAAACCACGAACCAACCTACACGAAATGGAGATCAGAGAGACACCTGAAGAGTCGGGAAACGAAGAAAGTCCCCAGTAAGAGATGGGCTGAGGGACAACAAACCCAAAACCATCGGAATCGGCAACATCTACATGGCACTTACAAATACGGAAACATTGGAACAAGAAAAAGACCATGCCATGGTCAAAATGCGTTTACATGGCAAGGACAAGACAGTCATCATCAACAGCATGATTGACTCGGGCGCTACAGAAAACTTTATTGACAAGGAATTCAGCAACAAACACGGCATACGAACAAAGAAAGCGAAAGAAATACGGGAAATCTACCTTGCGGACGGGGAGCCGAGCGCTATGGGACCAATTACCCATATAGTGGAAATACCTATGGACATCAGCAGCCATAGGGAAGTGGCAACCTTCCAAATCGCAGATTTACCCAACCATGAGGCAGTGCTAGGGCTGCCATGGTTAAGAAGACACAACCCCAAGATCGATTGGGAAAGCAATAAGATCACGTTCGATAGCGAGTGGTGTACCAGAGTATGCCTCGAAAGCTCGCCAGCAGTGGACTTAGTCCCTGAATCGGAAGTCCTGGAAGAGGACTTGGAGATACAGTTCTCTACGATCCAGGCCAAGGATGTCCAGAACATCAAAATCCAAAGATTGAGCAATACGGCCACACTCCCTACCCAGAGGTCAGCCAAGGCTGCAGGACATGACCTGTATGCAAACGAGAGAATTACGATACCGGCAAAAGAACTGGGAATCGTTAATACCGGGATAGCTATAGGACTACCAGAAGGCACCCATGGGCGGGTGGCTCCGCGCAGCGGATTGGCACTTAAACACCAGCTTACTGTCAATGCGGGAGTAATCGACGCCGACTACACAGGTGAAGTCAAGGTGGTCCTGGTCAACCTGGGAAAGGACAGTTACACAGTTGAGCCGGGAGAGCGCATCGCACAGTTGATATGCGAAAAGATTGTTATAGGACAATGTGAAAAAGTGGAACAAGTGGCTCCTACTAGGAGAGGCGCAGCAGGGTTTGGATGTATGGACCACCCAAAACGCCAAAAGATTGAGATCAACGAGATCTCTGCTACGTCATTCGGAAAGTTCTACCGAAGAGGCGAAGTCACAGGAATCCTCAAGTGGGATTATAAGACGAACGAACCTACCAGGATCGAAAGGATCAATGTCAGCACCGAATTGGCTATCAAGGCCAAGAAAGGACAAGAAAAAGACAAAACCAGAAACATTGTGCCAAGGGAATACCCCCAGTACCTGAACATGTTCAAGGAAGAGGAAGAAACTCGGCTACCACCCCACCGACCAAAGGTTAACCTGGATATCAACCTCAAGAAAGGAGAAACAGTACCAGCAAGAAAGCTATACCCATTGGCCGAAAAAGAGCTGGAAGAACTAAGAGAATACATCAGGGTCAACAAGAACCGGGGCTGGATTCGAGACTCTTATGCAAACGGGGGATCACCAATCCTGTTTGTAAAGAAGAAAGACGGCAAGCTAAAGCTCTGCGTGGACTGCCGAGGGCTCAACGTAGTCACCAAACGAGACCGATATCTCCTACCACTGATAGGAGAAGCCCTCGATAGGCTTAGAGGAGCCAAGGTCTTTACTAAACTAGACATCCGAAACGCATATCACAACATCAGAATCAAACATGGAGACGAATGGAAAACTACCTTTACCACCAAATACGGCATATACGAATACACGGTCATGCCATTCGGACTCAAAAATGCACCTGCAGTGTTTCAGCGATGGTTCAATAGGATTCTCAGCAGGTTTCTGGATATCTGTTGTATCGTCTATTTAGATGATATTCTGATATATTCAGAAAACCTGGAACAACACCGAACCCATGTCAGGATGATTATGGAAGCCTTGAGAAAAGAAGGGCTGACACTGAAGCCATCGAAGTGCGAATTTCACAAGGAACGAACCGAATACCTAGGCTTCGTCATCTACAAGGACGGAGTCAGCGTTGATCCTATCAAAACATAAGCAATATGGGAATGGAAACCACCCGAAAGCAAGAAAGGAATACAGTGCTTTATGGGATTCTGAAACTTCTATCGACGATTCATAGAAAGGTTTAGTCGGATAGCTAAACCACTCTATCAACTGACGAAGAAGGACTGCAAATGGAACTGGACCGAGACCCAACAAAAAGCATTCGATGAATTGCGCTGGCGACTTACTTCAGCCCCACTACTAGTACACTACGATCCAACCAAGGAAATCATGATTGAAACCGACGCTTCAAAATATGTATGCTGAGGTATTCTATCATAGAAGGGGAGCGATGGAAAATGGAGGCCAGTGGCATACCGGTCAAAAACAATAACGCCCGCGGAATGCAACTACGATATCCACGACAAAGAGCTCTTAGCCATTGTCCAAGCGTTGAAAGAATGGAGAAGATATGCAAAAGGAAGCAGACACCAGGTCCTGGTCCTCACAGACCATAAGAACCTGGTACCATTTACCACAACAAAAGAGCTTAACGACTGACAAATCCGATGGAGTGAGACCCTCAGTCAATACGATATCAAAATACAATACCGACCCGGGTAGGAAGGGGGCAAACCAGACGCCCTTACTAGGAGAGCAGAAGATGTCCCGAAAAAGAATGACGAGAGGATCCAAGAAAAACAAAGGATCCTACTCCCAAAAGAACAATACTTCGAAGCCATGGAAGTGGTCAAGTTTGTCGCTGAAGATTTTGGCATCCGAGAAGCAAGCACAGAAGACAGACAGATAAGAGCAATCCAGGAAGCCCTTAGGAAAGGAGAGAAAGAAATGAAAACAGTTGCTCTAGGGGCATGTGAATGGAAGGAAGGATGCCTATGGCATCAAGGAAAGATTTGGGTACCGGAACACGAAGAGATCAGAAATCAAGTCATACGACAAAATCACGATAACCCTGCAGTTGGGCATGGCGGAACCAGCAAAACTACGGAACTACTATCCCAACAATATTATTGGCCAAAGATGCGAGACGACATAAAGAGATATGTCAAGAATTGCGATACATGCCAAAGAACGAAAGCGATAAGGCACGCGCCCTATTGACTACTACAACCGAACGAGGCGCTACACCGACCATGGAAATCGATAGCAATGGACTTCATCACGGACCTGCCGAAATCAGACAATTATGACGCCATCCTGGTAGTCATCGACCGCTTGACAAAAATGAGCCATTTCATACCCTGCAACAAGGATATGAACA
>QFET01003933.1:0-37133 GCA_003316355.1 Tuber calosporum
ACCCCTAACTGGGCCAAAACGGATTGGCTCACACTCTCCCCTCTCATCAAGGATCTATCAGTCCCACCTCCTCCCCAGCTCCCTACCTCAGCCTCACTTAGTGCTCGGTTCGACCGCCACCTGCGCACCATCACCTCCCTCCTAGCCCAGCACACACCAAACAAACGTCCTTGCTTCAGGTCAAAGCCATGGTGGACAGCTGAACTATCGCAGCTGCGCCAAGCTTTCAACAGAGAGGCAAGAATATCTCGCATGTCCCCCTCCACCACCCTCTCAGACAGTGTTCACGCCTCCCGCCTCGCCTATTTCAAGGCCATAAAAAGGGCCAAGGCATCACACTGGAACTCTTTCCTTGCCTCCTTGGACTCCAAATCGGTGTGGGCTGCCAGCAGGATCACTAGCGGGCGCCCCCCTGACCGGTTCCCCTCCTTTCCCAACGCCACAAGACCCGTTGAAGTCAACACCTCCCTCCTGTATAACTTTTTTCCTCCTAAAGACCCCCAATCCTCGCCATCCATCCTACGACCATTCGCGGACTTCCTGCCACTTCAGAAACAGGAAGTCTCCCTCGCCCTCCGCAAGTCCTCCAACACCTCACCCCCTGGGCCCGACCTGATCCCCTATGGCATATAGAAAAGGATCAACAACATCGACCCCACCCTCCTCACCTCACTCCTAGGTGCCCTGCTAACCTATGGCTTCCACCCCTCCATCCTTAAAAGAGCCAATGGCATTGTCCTCTACAAGCCTGGCAAATCCGATTATAACTCCCCCTCCTCCTTCCGAGTCATTGTCCTCCTGGAAACTATTTCCAAGATTTTGGAAAGGATAATGGCAACCCGCCTTTCGCTAATGGCCCGTACCGTTGGCCTCATCCACTCAAACAAATGTGGCTCGCTCCCCGGCCTTAGCACCTAGGACGCATGTGCTGCCCTCACTCACGAGGCCCGCCTGCTGCAACGTGCAGGCCTCAAGACCTCTTCCCCCTTCCTTGATATCAAAGGAGGCTTTGATAATATTTCCTCTACCTGTTTATACTCCCTACTTCACGCCAAAGGCGTATCTCCTTATATGGTTTCATGGGTTCGTTCCTTTTTGACTGACCGCAAATGCCGCTTGATTTTTCAAGGCTCCCCTAATATTTTCTTGCCTATTCAAGTGGGTGCCCCCCAGGGCTCTCCTATCTCTCCTTTGTTATTTTTAATTTATGTTTCTTCCCTGCACTTGTTTATCCCAAAGGGGATTATGTTTTCGTATGTTGATGATTTTACTGTCACTGTTGGGTCTGGGTCATACCGGAGGAACACACAGCTTCTTCAACATTATTACACCCGCCTCTGCAGGAAGGCTACCCCACTTTGAGTCTCCTTCTCCATGCCCAAAACTGAACTCATCCACTGGCGAACTCCAAGGGATCGCTCTCCCCCCTCACTGGCCCCGGTCTCTCTCGATGGGAGCCTCTTCCACCCCTCTTCCATAGTCCGCTGGCTAGGATACTGGTTTTCACCCTCGATGGAAACCTCCACCCACTTCCTCAAGAGACTAGCCCTCGCTCAGGGGGCCTTTGGCCTCATCAGGCAACTCTCTCCTCCTTGCATAGGCATAGTACCCTATCTGAACCGCAGACTGGCCGTGGGCCTGCTGCTACCGATCCTCACCTACGGAGCTGACCTCCTCGTCCCCAACGCTGAGATGATGGGTAAGATGGAGGTCTTTTGGAGTAAGGTCCAACGATGGGTCACTAACTGCTTCTCATCGACTCCTGTATCTATCCTTCCCTGTTAGGCTTGCCTCCCCCCTCTCAACTCGCTCCTCCCCCATCGCCGGAGGATGGCCGCCCTACGGTTGGCCTGTTCCCCTCCCGAGATCAACCCAGCCGCAGCCCGGCTGCCCCAATCATTTCCATCCTACTCCAATTTTAGGGCAGGGGACTCATCCCGCCACCTCCATCGTGGCCTTAGGGCCAACTACATCCCTCTCCGTTGGAACCAACCAAGGCCAATACCAGCCGTCCGCTCTCACCTCCCAATCGATGCAATGTGCTACCTCTTGGTCAAGGTAGCACCGGACGGGGTCAAACTGCCACCCATAAACTCACACCTCCTACCGGGCACTGTCTTAGCCCCCCCTCCTCCGATCCCAGGTGCTGTCTCCTACAAATTGATGAAGCAGGAGTGCGGAAAAGACCTTCTCGCTAATTGGACACTCCTGTCCCCACCCCCTCCTTCCTACCAGTACAAGCCGTCCCTTCGCCCACATGCCTTCATGGGCCTCGACCGCTTCACAGCCGGGCGAATCCACCAAATGCGCTCTGGCAAGAGCTATCTTGCTGCGCAACCCTCATGGAACGATGCCGATCGCTCTCCCACCTGCCCTTCCTGTGACTCCGAGGACGAAACCTTCGAGCATGCAATCCTCCACTGCCCCTCCAAGTCCCGAGAACGCCAGCTTTACCTTCCGAAGCTGTCTACGATGGACCATGACTCTCCACTTTGGGCCGACCTGGATATGATCCTTGGTCTTGCCTCATACATCCGCGCCACTCGCACAAACTTCCCACCCACCATGCCAGTAGTTTTTGCTACTGCAGCCTCCTCCTCCTCCGACTATGACTAAGACTGAGCAGTTTGACCTTCCCTTTATATTTATATCTTTCCTTTCGGTTATGATTTCTTTTGGTATCATTTCACTCTATCCTGTTTGAATTAGTCGCCATTGCTGGGCGCGGTGACGGTATGGTCATCACTAGGGGAGAATATGTTCGTTTATTTCTTTTGTTTTGCACGGTTGGAATTAACATTTCGTTTATGCCATAGCTAGCGCTCCATGCAGGTTCCTGTACGTTAACAGCGAATATATGAGATAATCAAAAAAAAAAAAAAAAAAAAAACCCCCCATAGTTAAGGGATCATCAAGCAAAGGAGAAGAGACCTTAACAATATATTCAGTTATTCAGTTATTAAGTTAACAAGTTATAAAGCCTTCGAGAATCCTTTTACCTTTTATCATACCTTTTACTGAGCTTTCCTGACACTTCTCCGATTTTCTTGATACGAGCACGGCCTAGTCAATTCAACAGTACCGAATTGGCTACCCCGTAACACTATATTGTTAATCTACTGTTACCAAAGCAACTCTATATTCTCATATGCCCAGAGAATCATTTGACGATCCAAGTTTTCATCAGTGCCAACCTTGTGGACACTGCCGACCTCTCAACTTTGACAACGTTTTTCCTATCTGCTGCGAAGAATACACACTTGACCTCCGAGCAGTAGCACTACGACAACTTGCTCGCATACAGCGAAAATATACAGAATATATCTATCGTCAAGATAAACGGCAGATAACTACCTTTACAAAACGCAAATAATAATCTACCATATCCTACCTTTTGAAGAAATACTTGTTGCTGACCTTGCAGAATAACCCGCTATTTAAGGTAATTTCTCCTCCAGTTAGCACCATTGGCCTAGAGGCCAGACTACTGGTTATTTTATATTTTCTCAAAGAGAAATTATTTTGGTGTCTAAGAGAGCAGCCATGGCTATGGCACGTGATGACACACCTATTCCTAGTCCTTTAGGATATGATAGGATGATCAAAGAGGATGACACAGAATCTACCCCTTCAGCATCCTTAATCCCTTCCTGAAGCCGTACCAGCTCTCCCATTACTCATTTAGGTCGTCCACCATTAAGAGTTCAGAAACGTGCCGAGCGAACCAAGAAGCCTGTCAATACGCAAGATAACTTCCAGCAAAATGTTTTCTATGCATTACGCCACCTGGAGCGATCCTTGAACGAAAGTGCCGATGAGAATCACATAGCGATCTCAGCACTATCACAGGAGGCCAGGCAGGGTTTTACAATGCTAGAATTACTGCATAGCCGTAAGGCCAGAGGTGAAGTTATCAATAATGCTGAGATACAGGAAGGTCGCCGTGTATTGGAACAATTGAGTAACGACACCGAACGGGAGCAGCAAAGGTTACGTGCCCAGGTTCAGCAAGAGTTTCGACGCCAACAGGCTTAACAAGAGCAACAGGCCCAAGTGTCTGAAACCAGGGACCGAATCCTGGAAAAGGCACTAATGGAACTCAATACTAAGTTGAACCAATAGGAACAGCAATGGACCAGAAGGATGAATGAGCAACGAGAAATTACTACTCAACCGCAACGGGAACAGAGTGCAGGTATGAAGGCCTACATAGATGCTCTGGTACTTCGATTAGCGGAAAAGACACCTGCACTAACACAGCATGGACCTAGTGATAGTGATCCAGGACAGTCTAACCGAGGACCCACAATGGTACCAATAGAAGGTACTATTCCTACAACGGAATCAGCATCAACTCCAAGGAAGAATAAAGGAAAAGGGGTTGACCGTGGAGGAAATAACCTACCACCGCTACCACCACCAAGTAACCTTGGTGATGCCCCTGACCCAGATGATGATGGGTCCGATAGTAATGCAGAGGATGGACGGGGTAGAAAGGGCGGCAGGCTGAAACGCGCTCCCCGTTTACAGTCTATTCCCAGAAACGATGTACCCAAGGATAGGTTAACTATGGCTTTCTAGAACGTATCGGTGGACTCTCCCGACCAGCAAAGCCAATAGCGAAACCACCCGACTTCTTCAAAGGAAATGACAACCAAAATGTTTGTAACTGGTTGACAGCCTGTGAAGACTAATTCGATCGCAATCCTACACAGTGGTAAAATCATGCACACCGAATAGTTCTTGCCTTGGGGAAAACAAAGGGGAACAAAGTGGCACCCTTCTCGGAGAAATAACGGAAGGTGATGGGTGGATTAGGAGGATATACCTGAGACCCGGACAATTCCACATGGGAACCCTTTCGACAAGAAATTACAAAGCGATATATCGGGATCGAGGAGGAATTACGAGCCCTGGAAGAAATGACTAAGGTAGTCTATGAGGGAAAAATCGACAACTATCTTCTACTTCTTGAAAATCTCAACATCAAGGCCAGTCTCACAGGAATTAGTTGGAGGGTACGGGTGGAAAGCAAACTTCCTGAAGAAATTCTTCGCAGGTTATCTCATCTAAAGTTTTCCTCGGATGAGGAATGGATGGAAACTATACCGGAAGTTGGCAGACAAGAGGAGGAATTTCTGGAACGGCGGAAACTATCCAAAGGTGAGCCCTCAAACAGTGGAGCATCCAAGCGAAAACGCGATGAGACAGCAAAAGGGTTCAACACCAAACACGGATACACCGACCAGAAACAAATAAACAATCCTACCCGATGGAAGTCAGCTAAAGGAAAACCATCGGAAAAGAAAGGAGGATTCTATAATAAGGATGAGCATACGTACTGGGAGAATGCTCATGATAGAATCCCTCAAGACGTTGTGGATAAGCGAAAGACAGGAAAGGCTTGCACTCGCTGTGGCCTCAATAACCACACTTGGAGAAAATGTCGAAAGGACATAGTGGTAGCAAGAGCTTTAACTAAGCAACCAACGAAGGACCGACCAAAATTTCCTCGCAAACCACAGATGGCTGCTTTTGCTGTAAGAACATTACAGCTAAAGGTGAACCAGATCCAGAGCGAACCAACACCTCGGTTATGGGAATTATCATCACAGAAATGTCCTAGAGGCACCAACAGCGACGGCAATTGGGTATTCGGGGCACTAGCTATAGTGACTGGAATTGAAACTGGGAACCCTCAAGTCTAGGATGCTGAAGATCACGACAATAAGGTTACCGACGATAAAAAAGAAATCTAAAATTCTTCAAACAAATTGGCATGCAGGTCCATGTTTGCATATTGCGAACCTTCGTTCCCTGGAACCTCGATAAGGTTCCGTAGCGTGCTTGAACTGATTCGATTCAGGGGACCGGAGGATGAGACCTCCCCCGTCAGGGAGATCTTAGTTATTTTTTATTTTCCCTCAAATTGGTTCTAATTTTAGATTCCTTCTTTTTACTTCTTCGGAAGAAGGATCTCCTTTTTAGGCACTTGGATGTGCTTTCCATTTTTAGACACTCGGGAAGTGCTGGGCAGTAGCATGGGTCAACCCCCGGTACTCTCTAGCCCTAGATGCCTCCAGTACAAATTACCGTTGTCAAATCCGCCAGAAGGGTGGATTGAACGCAGGACCCTGCGGACAAAGGAACGGGCCAGGCTAATTTTACCACTAGACCATAGCTGAACACCTGAAAAGTCTTCTGGGAAACCTCATGATATTGGCTCGGTTAACCTGAGGGTGTTGTGGCAACAAAAAACAATAACAACAACTACAACAACAAAGGTCCCTATAGTAACCAACCGTACCGCTAATTATGGTAATGGTCAAAAAAATGTCTTGCACGGTAACATAACACTACTTTAAGTGCAATTATTATCGCTTTTGGAGGAGATATTCCAAATTCGGAAACTGTCACTATTTTCGGAATTTTCTGCTCTTTTCAAAAATTATAACCCTTTAGGGTACTAGCCTACACGAAAGGTAGAGAAATATAATTTCTTATTTCATTTTTTATGGCGTTTTATGGGTCTCTCCCCTATTGACGGGGGTTTTAATTTTTTGGGAACCCCTTGGCAGGGGGTAAAGACCGCTCGTAGTGGGCTGCCCAGAATCTTAATAATTAACTACCCGCCTAATTCGTCTGAGGAGACCTCTATGGTCGAAACAATGCTGGCGTTGTCACGAACACCCAAGCTATACAACTATAATGTCTGCTAAGCGAGGACGAACGGAGATAATAACGTCGCATAAGCGACAAAAGCTCCAACCCGAAGAACCAAAACGCTACCAATATCCTGTGGGAACTGCACATATCTACGTGTATGGGAAAGGATATCACATGAGAGTTTTATTAGACTCTGGATCTAATATCTTTGTTATACACGAAAATTAAATCGAGGAATTAAATATTCCTTACAAGTCTCGTGAGGATCCGATACCCATTTTGGGTTTAACTGGAAATCAATTATCTACTGGAAGGGATTTTACCCTTCCCCTTTACCTGGAAATTGGGAAAAATAAACACATATCAAAGATTGTGTGCGAGATCGCCCCAATAGGAAATTATGGAATAATAATTCCATTTGGGTGGTGGAATGATGAACACCCTATAACCGAAATTCAAGACTCAGAAAGCTGGAGGTTCAAAGCTCAGGGATGTCAGCTTCACCTCTTACCGGAGGATGAAGGTATATCAATCGAGTGGGATGAGCAGGTCCTGGAAGATCCAGAGGCAGTCGTTATTGGAATAATTGCAAGAGTAGATGATGAGGAAGAAATAATCCTTGATACACTACCCGCGCAATATTATAATCACAAAGACCTTTTCAGCCCATCAACTGCAGCAAAACCACTGGCTTATCAGACCTTCGATCATGATATTGACCTCAAACCAGATTCCCAACCACCTTGGGGACGAATTTATCCCCTCTCGGAAAAGCAGTTAAAAGCACTACGAACATATCTGGATGATATGTTAAGACAAGGAAAAATTTCCCCCTGCAAACCACCAGCCAGAGCACCAATACTTTTTGTGCCAAAACCTGAAGAACGTCTTAGGTTGGTCGTTGACTACCTAGGACTAAACAAAGTCACTATCCACAAAAAATATCCATTACCCCTTATGACGGAACCACGCGACCGTGTGGAAGGAGCCACTATTTTCACCAAGTTGGACCTGAAGGATGGTTACCACCTGATTCGCATTCGAAAGGGCAATGAATGGAAAACAGCTTTTCGCACACGATACGGCTTATATGAATATAATGTCATGCCATTTGGTCTGGTAAATGCATCAGCCACCTTCCATTCAATAATGACTATGATCCTGAAAGACTTCCTTGATGAAGGAGTGGTAGTATACATTGATGATATACTTATATACTCTAAATCTGAGAAGGATCATGTCATATTGGTTAGAAAAGTCTTAGAAAGTCTGCGAGAATATAGAATTGCCATCTCGCTTACGAAAAGCACCTTCCATGTCACATCAGTGGAGTTCCTGGGGTATATTGTGGCTGTTAATGGAGTTACCATGAGCGACAGAAAGGTGGAATCAATCAAGGCCTGGAAACCACCCACCTCGGTAAAAGATATTCAAATATTTATGGGCTACGCCAACTTCTACCGGCAGTTCATAAAGAATTTCTCCGCACAATGCGCGCCAATTACTGATTTGCTTAAAGGTAACCCGAAGGATTTTTCTTGGGGTGAAAAGCAACAGCAAGCGTTTGAGGAACTCAAACGTCGGTTCATCACAGCTATGATACTTTGTCATTTCCATCCAGACAGGGAAACAGTAGTGGAAACAGATGCTAGCGATTACCCACTTGGATGTGTCCTTTCTCAATATTTGGACAAAAAACTACATCCTGTCGCTTTCCATTCTCGAAAATTGACACCTGCTAAACGCTATTATGATATTCATGACAAGGAATTGTTGGCAATATTAGTTGCGTTGGAAGAATGGCGACACTATCTTGCTGGGACTGATGAACCATTCACGATATACACCAATCATCAAAACCTACAATATTTTATCACAACTAAGGCCTGGTCGGCAAGACAAATTCGCTGGGCTCCGAAGCACACTGATTTTAACTTTAAAATCATTTATCGACCTGGAACCAGAGGGGGCAAACCAGATGCTTTAAGCAGGCGGCCAGAGTACCGCCCTGAGGAGGGAGCTGAGCATGCCAAGCAGGCAATACTTCAGTCTCATCACTTTGAAAACCTACAGAATAACCGAAACTTAGTCGTCTCAGTTATACGGGATAAAGAAAACTCCGAACACCTCAGCCAGCGGTTGCCTCATGAGGAACAGAAAAATATGATAAGGATTAAAAGAGTTCAACAGGAAGCAAGAATCCTGACTCGAGGTTCCAAGCTTGCCGCCGGTCATGACCTATACAGTACCGAAAACAACATAGTTCCCGCGAATGGGCAAGTGCTCATTGGGACAGGATTGGCTATCGGATTACCAATCAGAACATATGCACGTTTACACCACGTAGTGGATTAGCAGTCAAGTATGGTATTTTCATTGGAGCCGGAGTAGTGGATGCGGACTATAGTGGAGAGGTTAAAATCCTCCTAGTCAACACTAATGACAATCCTTTTCAGGGACACACAGGAGACCGGATAGCCCAGATGATTGAGGAAAAGGTTGATGAGAGAGAACTTCATGAAGTTATGGAGTTAGATGAAACTGAACGAGCAAGCCAAGGATTTGGCAGTTCAGATATACCGTTGGAAGAAAACCAACCACATTTATGTTTCCTATACTCTGACGTAAAGCATGAATATTTGGACTCAACGGACATTACCTCACACCCAATATGCACTAGAGGACAAACACTAATGTCGAATGGAATAATTGCTAAGTGCGAAGTCAAGATATTTGATAAAAAATTCTTGGAACGGGTAAGAGAAATGGCAAACGAGGATCCAGATTGGCTAGACTGAAAGAAGGAACTGGAAAGTTTACGGAATGATGGCAGAGAAATGCCGAAACAATGGTCCCTAATAGATGGAATGCTCTACTTTAAAGAACGCCTATATGTTCCTCAAAACGAGCACCTGCCCACAGATATTGCACAAAGCTGTCATGACTCTAAGATCGCAGGACATTTCGGGCAAGAAAAGACTCTGGAAATTATCACAAGAGACTTTTATTGGAAAGGAATAGCGAATTGGCCTAACGACTATGTATGATCCTATACTGAGTGCCAAAAGGCTAAGGCACCAAGACATGCACGCTTCGGGCTGTTACAATCACTACAGGCCCCATTTGCGGCTTGGGCATCTTCCTCAGTAGATTTTATCACATAACTGCCCAAATCTGCAGGATACATCCAGATCATGGTTGTAGTCGACCGGTTCACCAAAATGGCAAACCTTATTGGCTTAGAAGAAAACGCGACCGCAAAGGACGTTGCAGAAGCATTCATCAAAGAAGTTTGGAAACTTCAGGGGTTACCAACAGAAATCATTTCCGATATGGACGCAAAGTTTGCAGGAGAATTTTGGGAATTATTGTGCAACACATTAAGCATTAAAAGAAAGATGTCTACGGTTTACCATCCTCAAACTGATGGAACAAACGGAAAGAGTCAACCAAGTGCTGGGAGGCTACCTTCGAATATTTGTCAACTACGATCAGGATGACTGGTACCATCTGCTGCCGTTAGCCGAGTATGCATATAACAACTCGGTAACAAGCATACATGGAATAACCTCTTTCTTGGCAAATTATAGTTACCATCCTCCAACCGAATAGATGAAGGAGCGAGAAGCTCAGAATCCGGTAACAACTATGGATGCTCACTGGATGAAAGCGATACTTGAAAAGGCAAAGGAATCCCTTGAGAAGACTCGTGAAGGGATGAACAAGTACTATGACCGCAAAGCTCGCAGTCAACCTCACTTCAAAATTGGCGACTAGGTTATGCTAAACCCGAGTAATATCCGCACCAAGCGACCGTCCAAGAAGTTAGCGCCAAAATTATATGGCCCGTTCAAATTCCTAGAGCAAAGAGGAAACCTTGCCTACAAACTGGAAATATCACAGCGATGGAGAATCCATCCAGTATTCCATGTATCACTACTCGAGCCATACCGAAAATCAGTTTGACCAGGCCAAGAACAACCACCCCTGGCACCGGAAGAAGTTGAAGGTGCCCTTGAATGGGAAGTGGAAAATATCATCAAGAGTGAAATAATCTCTTATGAGCGAAGATTCAGAGGACGTTCACGAACGATCCAAGAACTTCGATACTTTGTTAAGTGGAAAAGGATGTTCCGAAGATGAGAACACCTGGGAACCACCAGAGCACTTAGAGCATGCTTAAGAATTGATTGAAGATTTTCACAGGGAAAATCCGGCAATGCCAAAGTTGGACTAGGTAGTATCTACGGAAAGGTTTTTCCTGCTATGGCCAAGTTATCGCAGAAGGTTTTTTAACCCTACTGGAAGGAGTACTAAAAGGAAGAATTGTATCGAGACGAAGCTTAGGTAGGGGGAGCTGATGTTACACATATGGGATATGGTACTAGACTTTCGAGTCTAAAGATGTGATGGTATATAGCGCCAGGAGGTGACTATATTGACTACAACTCACACTGGTAAGAGGTAGGATCGTATCCAGAACTACTCAGCCTCGGTGAAAGATGACAGAGTAATTTATCCAAGTGGATCTATTACGTATTCTGCATTCTTGATAATCCAAATGTATCTGCACATGAGTGCATATATGCAGGAAAGACGGCCATCCAGACTGATCACCTGGTATTCCGTATGATGTTCGCAAATGGGGGCCATTAATTTGAACTTAGTTCATTTGGCAAAGAGATTGAGGGCTATCTACTGGTGGAGTGCTTGACACCCTCAGATAAATAGATAGTCTGAGGGATCATTTGCTGTAGTGGGGTCATACATCTTCAGGGTCAAACAGTGTTCGTACTGTTTAGACCATGGCCAAAGTTTCCAAGGATACTTCTTTTATATGGCCAACCTAAGTACTGGGAAAAGTGTATAAATAGTTTGCAGTCCCCTGTAGTTAAGGGATCATCAAGCAACGGAGAAGAGACCTTAACAATATATTCGGTTATTCAGTTATTAAGTTAACAAGTTATAAAGCCTACGAGAATCCTTTTATCTTTTATTATATCTTTTACCGAGCTTTCCTGACAGGTCTCCGATTTTCTCGATACGAGCACGGCCTAGTCAATTCAACAGTACCGAATTATCTACCCCGTAACACCCACACTCTGCAGCCAAGCTTGCGGCGGTGGCAGACAACAAAGCGACCCCTGCCTCCCCAAACTCTTGCTCTCCCTCCCCTCAACTACAATCACCGCCCTGTCCCCCCCCCTCACCACAGCCGCCCTCAGTTTATTTGCCCCCCTCACCTCACCAGCCCTGTGACCCGATGCAGTAGTCATATCCGGCCTCCTTCCTGATCTGGCCGCCGCTGTTCTTGTTGATGCAAACTCCTCCCTCCTCTCGGGTTTCAAGGCCTCTGTCAACGAGCGAGACTCAGTCTCCCTCACTGGCCTTGATGGCCAGGTCCCCGCCCTCTCTTACGCCCCATACTTTAAGGCCCTCACCAGACGCCTCAATTAATCTTTTCCAGTTGGCGACAACCCCTGGCTCCCCTACCGCCTGGCCCCAACAGCCGTTTAAATAGCGATCCACTCAGTCACCTTCTCCTGCCTGCTGGATAATGAAGATGACCTCTTCTCCCGCCTCTCCACCTCAATCCTTAACTATACTAGTGTCCCTATCCTCTCTGCTAGGTTCCTTAATAGGGACCCTGACTCTCGCCTCAAGCACTCCTGCTTGGTTGTTTTAATCACCTCCACTGAGCACGCCTCCTCCCTCCTCCCCCATGTCCCTCTATTCTCAGCCAATAGAAGGACTGAGAGGGCCATTTCCTCCTCCCCCTACACACAGTGCCACAACTGCTGGGCCTTTAGTCATGTGGCCCCCCGGTGCAAGACCCCCCACCTAGTCTGCCCTTTCTGCTCCGTTCACCACACGAGAGCCGACCACAGGTGGTCTAATCCCTCATACCCCAAGCAGGGCAATACCATATCTGTAATAAATTGCTGCCTGACCTCCCCACCATATTGCCCCAACTCCGATGGCGATCACTCTGCACATGACCGGGATTGCGCATCTGGGCCCCCTCCTCACACCCCAGCACCCCATGCCGCCCCGCCCCCCACAGACAATAACGAGATGGATGTCATAACAGACCTCCCTCCTGACACCACAACACCCTCGTGCCCCACCTCACCGCTCCAGGATCCCTTGGGCCCTACTATTGTCCTTGCCACTCCCAGTACTATTAGGCCTACCCAGTCCGCCCTTGGCATGTCCGAGTCCTCCTCCCGGCACGGTGCCCCACCCACCCAGGTGGCGCCTAGCCCCTGTCCTGCCCCTCGCGATCCAATGGGCTCTGCCCAATAATGGATTGCACATCTGCCTCCCTACCACATGGGGCCCCTTGGGCCTCCTCCTTTCTTTTCGTTGCTCAACACAACTGCCTGGGTAGCTGGGATGTGTTTTCTTCCTTTTTTATTTCCTTAGTTGAACTTTCCTGTCCTGTTTCCCTGGTGTGTATCCAGGATCCTCCAGTATTTCGAGGACAGGTCTCCACTTTTGTTGGTTTCAAGTCCTTCTCCCCCCCCTGTTCCTCCCCCAAAATGCCACAGGTGGCTTGTTATGTTTCTTCCTCTCTGCTGTGCATGAATGTCATACTTCCTGTTTTCGTTGGAAGAATTGACACCATGGGCATTGACTTTTTCCAGAGAGACAGGCTCTTTGGGTTTTCCTTTTCGCGCCTTTGGGTACTGAACTTGTACTCTCCCTCTGGCAGGGTACCCTCCCTGCGTACTATTTCTCCTCTTGAGCTGTTTCCTTTGGACAGGTTTCCTGTTCTTTCCTTGGGGGAATTCAACATCCACCACCCCTCCTGCGACCCTATATGGGCCCACTCCCCTTCCGAGTTAGCAGTTTCTTTCCCTTACTTTTCCCGGGCTGCGGAGCTTGGCTACCAGCTCTTGAATACCACTGGAGTCTATACCTGCTTCCTCTTGGGTGGCGGGGGCAGACCATCGGTGTTAGATCTTTCCTTTGCCTCTCCTGTATTATTTCCTTTCTTCTCCACAAGGAGAACTCCCCTCCCCTCGACTGGCTCAGACCACGTCCCCTTCCTGCTCTCCTTTAGGCATCCTAAAGACACACAACTTCCTCCCTGCCCCAAATGGGCCCTGACTGACTGGGACACCCTCTCACCCTTGCTTGAACAGCTGACAGTCGCAGACGCCCCCCGCCTCCCCACCGCCGCCTCACTAACCTTATGGTTTGACACTAATTTTCGTCGTGTTCTCTCCCTTCTTCGCAACCATACCCCTCTCTCCCGTCCTTCTACCAGGGCCATGCCCTGGTGGTCACCCCTCCTCTCTACCCTTAGAATGGAACACCACTTCACTGCTCGCAAGGCATGTACCTTCTGCTCCTCGAGCCTCATCTCTGCCGCCAGACTTGCCCGGTTTGGCTACTTCAAAACTATAAAGAGAGCAAAAAGGGCTCACTGGACCTCCCTCCTCCTCAACGCCACTCCCTCCACCCTCTGGGCCACCAAACGCCTGGCTCTAGGCTCCTCCACAACTCGCTTCCCCACTCTCCCAGGGGCTAACACCCCTGAGTCTATCAATAACGCCCTCATCAATCTCTTCTTCACACCACGCCCCTCCCCCCGTGCCCCCTCCATCCTCCGACCCTACTCAGACGCCCACGAGCTGTCTTCAGATGAGATCTTTGCCGCCCCCATGGCCTCCTCCTCCTCCTCAGCACCAGGTCCGGACACTGTCCCCTATGGGGTATGGAAAATGGTCCACCGCACCTCCACCTCCCTGCTTGCTTCACTCCTCTCCCCTCTTCTCCTCCATGGTTTCCACCCTCCTTCCCTCAAAATGGCCAATGGCGTGGTACTGGACAAACAAGGCAAGCCGCCCTACGACACCACTGCCACCTTCAGGGTCATCGTCCTTCTTGAAATAATCTTCAAGGTTCTGGAGAGAATTGTCGCCTCCCGCCTCGCCCTCGTCGCCAGGGCCTGTGGCCTGCTCAGTCCCAACCATTGTGGCTCCCTGGGGGGCCTATCCTCCTTTCATGCCGTCACCCCCCTGGCCCACACAATCCGCACCTAGCACCGCCCAGCCCTTCGCGTCTCCACCCTCTTCCTTTACATCGAAGGGGGTTTTGATAACGTGGATCCTGATTTTCTTTCCACCATGCTCAGGAAAAAAGGCGTCAACCACTACCTTTTCTCCTGGGTCAGGTCTTTACTTACCGGCCGCACCTGCAGTCTTCTCTTCCTAGGCTCACCTGGAATTTTTTCCTCCGTTTCCGTTGGCACCTCTCAGGGGTCTCCTGTATCTCCTTTGCTTTTCGTTATTTATATTTCTTCTCTTCATTTTTCCCTTCCTAGGGGCCTTATTCTGTACTATGTTGATGATTTTGCATTAAGTGTGTCTTCTTATTCCTACCGCCACAATGTTCAGCTAGTGTAAGCGACTTTCTCCAGGATCAAGTGCCGCGGGGCAGCGCGCAATGATCCCTTTTCTGTTACCAAGACGGAGCTTATCCACTGGCGCATTAATAACCAGCGGCGCTCTCCTTGCATTATCCCTATACACCTGGATAGGCAGGTCTCCTATCCTGCCAACTCTCTCAGATGGCTTGGCTACTAGATCACGCCAACCCTTTCCATCTCCACTCATTTTTCCAAGCGCCTCGCCCTCGCTCAAGGCGCCTTTGCCACTATCCGCAGGCTTTCCCCACCAGTGGCTGGCCTCTCCCCCCACCTGTGCCACCGCCTCGCTGTCTCCCTCCGCCTCCCCATCCTCACCTATGGGGCTGACCTCTTTATACCCACCAGCCGTGTGCTACGGCATATGGACGTCATCTTGCACCAGATCCAGAGAAGGATTACCAATTGCTTCCGCTCGACCAGACTCTCGGTCCACTCCCTGGAGAGTTGCCTCCCACCTATTGCCCTTCTGTGCGCTCACCGGCGTCGGCTGGCTGCTCTCAGATTGGTGTGCGCCCCCTCAACCATCAACCCTGCCACAGGACTGCTCACCACGGACTTTCCCTCTCTCCTCCAATCCCACGCCCCTCACTCATGACGCCACCTCGCTAGAGGTCTCCAACCCAACGTCAATCCCCTCTATTGGAAAACTGCTCCTCCCTCACCTCCTGTCCGCACACACCTCCCGGTGGATGCGATGGCTCACCTTATCCTCGCTATCTTGGGATCCATGACCTTCGCTCCTATTCCACGTGCAGATCTTGCACCCCTTGGTCCTCCTCTCCCCCCGCTACCTGACATGCGCGCCACCTACACTGGCCTTACGAGGCTTGCCCACCAGACCCTTATCAACGACTGGGGAGAAGCCTATTATCCCCCACCGTACTACTCCTATAAGCCGTCCCTATCTCCACATCCTTTCATGGGCCTGTGTAAGTACATTGTGAGCCGCATTCATCAGATGCATGCACACAATAGCTAGCTGGCCTTTCACACCTCATTGGCCTCTGAGGGGTAGCCCACCCTCTATCCACGATGCTGGGACTATGATGAAGACTTCCAGCATGCCATACTCTCCTGCTCGGCCACCGCTGATGCCCACAGGCGCCACCTCCAAGGCGTCATGGGAATAGGCCCCACTGACCCCATCTGGTCCTCCATAGCACTCCTCCAAACCCTTGTCGCCAATTTACGTGAGACCCAGGTTGGCTTCCCCCCTGACATGCTGCTGTCCCCTCCATCTTCACCGCCTCCTTTGGTCCCCCCCACAACCCTAGGGTCTCCTGCCCGCCCGCTTTTTTCCTCCCCATGGTCTTAGAACCCAGAGTTTTCTCTTACTTGAAGGCTTGGTTTCTGTATGTTTCCTTGGCTGGTTTTCCCTTACTTGAGTTTACCATACGTGGTGGTTGGACAGTTACCTGCACAGTTGGAACTTTTATGTGCCGATGGTTTCCTTTGTTTTTGGTTTTTGGGATTAAGGTTTTGTTTATGCCATAGCTAGCACTGCATGCAAGTTGTTGTACCTTAACAATGAATATATGATATAAAAAAAAAAAAAAAAAAAAAAGAAAAAAAATTACAACCTGTAGTTAGGACACGCTTCACTTCCCCAATTTTCCTATCCTTAAATTTTGCACCACCACGTCAAAAGTGTACTCGGTTCCCACGATCCCACCCACACCTCTCCTCGCTTAGGTCCTTGAGTACCCTAAGCCTGGTCATGGTGCATGCCGGTCCCCCTCCTCCCTCTCACTTCGCCTCCACCCCTGCACCACCCACAGCCTCTGCCTCCATAGTGGACATGCTCCACCATCTCAGGTTCGTCTCCACCTTCCTTGACGTAACCAAGGAAGTTATCAACTTCTCCTCTGCTTAGGTCCACACCATCTCTCCCTCAGGCCTGGATGACCTCTCCACAGGTGAGATCACCTAGATTCAGGTCCTGTGTTGTGCCCTTCGTTTAATCTCGGCCCTTGCCACCCAGCTTGACTCCCTCTCCTCTGCAGTCGCACTTTTCAGTGCCAGCTTACCCAACTCAACTTAAACTGCTGACCCTGCAGCCACCAGCCTGGCCTCAATCCGTTCTGAGCTTCGTGACCTGGCCCAATGTGTCACTCTTGCACCGCCCCACACCACTACCAGCACCCCTCCTACCATCCCTCCCCGTCCTGGCATGGCCCAGAGGTGCCCAGCGCACTCATCTGCCCTGCCTCCCCCACCTCCTACACCTGCCTCTGAAGGCACCCCCCTGGTTGTCCAGGGTTTCTCTGGTGATCAGTTCCGCGACCTTGATACCTCTGCCCCCTCCTATGCCCAGATCATAGTAGGCAGAAGGAATAGGAGAAAGTCCCGAACTAGTCCTCCCTCTGCAGCCAAAGTTGCGGCTGCTACTGCTAACCAAGCCACCATGGCCTCCTCCAGTTCTGGCTGCCCCTCCCCTCAATCACAACCACCACCTCCTCCATCACCGCTTACCACCGCAGGTCACAGAATCTTCGCCAGCCTTACATCACCAGCCCTCCGCCCTGATGCAGCTGTCATCGCTGGCCTTCTTCTCGACCTGGCAGCCTTAGTACTCGTCGATGCCAACTCTGCCCTTCCCTATGGTTTAAGGCCTGGGTCAACGACCGGGGCTCTGTCTCACTAATTGGCCTGGAAGGCCAAGTTTCTGCCCTCTCTTACGCCCTGTACTTTGAGGCCCTCACTAGGCGCCTCAACGAGTCCTTCCCAGTCGGTGACAACCCTTGACGCCCCTACCGCCCGGCTCCTACAGCCGTTCAGATGGAGATCCTTTCTGTTATCTCCGCATGCCTCCGCGATAATGATGATAACCTCTTCTCACGCCTCTCCACGTCAATCCTGAACGCTACCGGTGTTCCCATCCTGTCTGCTAGGTTCCGCAATAGGGACCCGACCTCCCGCCTCAAACATTCTTGCTCTCTAGTCGTAACTAACGCCACTGAGCATGCCTCCTCCCTTCTACCACACGTCCCCCTTTTCTCAGCCAACAAGCAGTCTTAAAGGGCCTTCTCCTCCTCTCACTACACACAATGCCACAACTGCTGAGCCTTTGGGTATGTGGCCCCACGATGCAAAACACACCACCCAGTCTGCCCATTCTGCTCTCTCCACCACACGAGAGCTGACCATAGATACTGCAATCCCTCTTGCCCCAAGCAGGGCAATACCAAAGCCGTGCTCAGCTGCTGCCTGACCTCCCCCCCCCATGGCCCGAATTGCGACGGGGATCACTCCGCCTGTGATCGGGACTGTCCATGTAGACCAGTTCCCCCACCCTCAGCTCCGGCTCCCAACCTACCCACCCCAGATGATGACGAGATGTAGGTATTGCCTGATCTTCCCCATGGCTCTACGACAGACTCCGGCCCCTCCACACCTCCCCCAGGTCTTTTAGGTCCTGCCGTTGACCTAAACACCCCCAGGCCCATGAGGCCTGTTCAGTCCGCCACTGGCATGTCCAGGTCCTCCTCACGGCACGGTTGTCCGCCCACCCAGGGGCCGCCCAGCCCCTCTCCTGCCCACTATGATCCTATGGGTTCTGACCAGTAGTGGATTACACATCCATCCCTCCGACGCAGGATTCCCCTAGGGCCTTGTCCTTTCTCTCCCTTGCTCAACACAACTGCCTAGGTAGCGGGGATGTATTTTCTTCCTATTTTAATTCTTTAGTTGAACTTTCCTTTCCTGTTATTTCAAACCTATCCTTAGTCTGCCAGACAAGGCACACTATCTTCTTCAACTGAAACAGGTAACGATACGTACCGCTGGTCTTACCGCTCGCCAGGTCTCGTAGCCCTACGTCGCCGTGTGAACGCTGAGGCCTCTCACTCCTGGCCCTTGCGACTGCTGCTTAACAATACGTTCCTTGAATCACCTTTCGGTCGTTGATATAAACCGATAGTCGTAATAAGAATAAAGTATAGATTGAACTAAGAGGTAAAATATAACATAGGAAGTAACTTAGGTGGTTGCGTGAAGAGCTAGCTATCTGTGTCCATGACCCTCCTTATATAGGCGCTCTGCCCACAACCCTAACCCTGGTGACTTTACTATGAGTCACCTCCTTACTATGACTGCCGTGTGAGTCATAGTATAACAAACCTCCTATGACTCACAATTTGAGTCATAGTATACAATCCCTATAATATCCAATTTCCATAAAAGGTCTTGTGCGCTAATCGCGTCACATGCGTTAAACTCCTAACTCATACTAGTAGTCAAGTGCGAAAGTCCTAACATCATATGACCTCACAAGCGTGACTCATGAAACCATAAACATAATTCAAATCAAACATCATAATCATAAAGGATCTCACAAATCGTGAGTCATGTGACATATTTTATATTGCTAAGTCACAATTTGTGACAATAGCTCCTCTCTCCACTCAGCCTGAGTCCCATCAAGCTATTCACCAAGTTTCATACTTTGGTTCCCAAATCTTCTCAAGTCGCGTCGGAATTTCCGTCCAAATTGTTCTGTTGTGCGTAACTGTTTCCTGACCATCTCCAATTTCAGGTCTGTGTTACGATCCTATGCGGCAAGCTGGTTTTGCAACAGGAAACTACTTCACTTAGGGTCAGATGAATATGACCGGGTCTTTGTTATAGTCTGGTATGGGGCGTGGCGGTAATCTCAGCCACCAGGGTAGGAGTACTATTGCAACGAGTAGTACTAGGCGAATTTCCACTATTGCTCTTAGGCCTATGCCTACGTTGTCTTGATAGCTGAACCCTATGGTTCCTATCGCACAACGCCAATAGAGGAATAGGGGGGTAAAGGGGTAAAGTAATTGTATAGGAAAGAACTTAGATAGTTGCGTGAAGAGTCCAAACTACAGGTCGTCTAGAGGTCCTCATATAGGCACTCTTCCCTCAACCCTAACCCTGCTGACTCATACCTGTAAGTCACACGACCTCTATGACTCATAGTGAGTCATAGTATGAAATCCATCAGCTGACTCCTCTGCGTCAACTGCACCGCATGCCAACCAATCATAACTCATAAAATAAGTCATGTGCCTTAAAGTGGTCACATGCGCGAAACCCATGACTCATAGTGTGAGTCATGTGCGAAAATCATTACATCATATGACTCACAAATGTGAGTCATGCGCACGATCAACCAATCACAACATAACAATGATTGCACAAGTGTGCATCATGTGAAACCCCATGACTTCTAATGAGTCATCGTGCGAAATATAACAACCTTGTGACTCATAACTATGAGTCATGCGAAATCCTGCTTTGGTTAGTCACCAATCGTGACAGTCTGCCACCTCGATAGTTCGTTTTTGGTGAGCAATGGTGGCTTGTTGCGCTTCGAGGGTGTCCTCTTGGAGTTTGATCGTTCCTTGGCCTTCATCCAGTTGTATTTCCAAACCCGAAATTTTTCTTTGTAGGCATTCAATATCTGCCTGCATGTGTTGGCTTTCTGTATTATCATTTCGGGTTTCCTCGCCCCTCTCCAACCTTCCCCTCCTGGCTTCCGTGCACTCAGCCTCCTTCCTACTCAGTTCTTCTCTTTTACCCCACGCCTTGGGGTAGTATCACGCCTGGATCTTCGCATCCTGGTGGGCTCGACAATTAATTTTGTAGCACTCCTCCCATCTCGTTTCTGCATGTGGTTGTTTTGGCCAGTAACTGCCCCCTTCCTTGTCTCCTCTATGGACGTTGCAATGCTCGTCATAGCATGCTATCCAGCTCATCGCGTTGTGTTCTGATGTCCTTTGCCGGTCGTCTACCGTCGCATAGTCTGGGCTAATTGGAGTGATTTCTAGCATTGGGTCTACCCAACCATCGTTCGTTGTTTCTTGTTTGATTTCATCCTAGCCTTGGTTTATCTGGGTATCGTTCGTGGAAGTGTTTGATAGCATTTTGTGTGTATTCGAAGTTTTCCGCAGGGTACCAAACTTTATCGTGATCAGGAGAATATCCTATCTACTTCGCTCGATATTGGAGTCTTCCGTAATGTAGTCGTGAATCGACTATTTCTTCAAGTTCGTATTCTGTTTCGCCTTCGATTTCGTTTGGTGGTGGGGGTGACTGGATCTGTGATGGGAATCTTGGTCTTGCCATGGTTCGAGAAGTGACATGTGGATGGTGTTGGGTATTCTCATCGTGGGGGAAAGTCCAGCTTATATGCACTGTTCTCCACTCATGCCAAGATCTTGAAGGGCACCATCTTTGTGTAATCGAGTTTCTTGCATGGTCTTGTGGTCCTTACATTCCTTGGTAAGACCTATACCATATCTCATGATTTCAAATTCTGATCGGGTTTTCTGTGTTGATCGTAATTTTCTTTATGTCGAACTTGTGCGGCCACCATTTCCTCGCGTAAGGTATTGTGCCATTGGTTCATTTCATTTGCCGGTATCTTCCGATCTGGTATCAGATGACCACTTGGGTCATGTTTCGGGTGTTTTCCGTAGTTTGCAAAGAAGGGTGTTGTCTTAATTGTTTCTTGTTTTCCGTTATTGTATGCAAATTCTGCCAAAGGTTATAGTTCGTTCCAATTATCTTGTTGATAGTTGACGTATGCTCTCAGGTATTGTTGCAGGATGGCATTAGTTCTTTCAGTTTGTCCATCCGTTTGCGAGTTATAAGCCGTGCTTGGTTTCCTCTCGATTCCCAACCTCAGGGCCGTCTCCTTCCATAGGTCAGAGGTGAACAGTGTTCCCCTATCGGTAATGATATCATGCGGCAGACCATATAACCAAAAGATTTCTTTTGCAAAGGTTTCCGCGAATTGTTTTGATATCATATCCTTCCGGCATGCAATAAAGTGACTCGTTTTGTCGGTCTGTCGGTGGCTACCAAGATAGCATCATAGCCATCCGATTCTGGTAAATCCGTGATAAAATCCATAGATATCGACTTCCATGGTTTATCTGGTGCTTCGTTTGATTGTAGTTGACCATACGGAGCATGTCGGGATGATTTCGTCCTTTGAGAACTGTCGCAGTTCTTGACATATTTCTTGATCGTTTCTCGCATTCCAGGCCAGTAATAACTGCGGCTGACGAGTTCCGTGGCCTTCGCTGTCCCTCCATGTCCTGCTTGTAGAATATCGTGATTTTTTCTGATAAGTTCTGTCCTCATCCTTTCCTCTTCTGCTACCCAAATCTTGTTCTGGTACCATAGGCAGTCATCCTTCCATTGACATAGCCCCAGGGCTACATCCTGCATTTGTTTTGTTCCTTTTTGTAATGCTTTTCTTATCTCTTGTATGTGAGGGTCCCTCCCACTCTGTTCCTTAAGATTTCTTATCTCTTCTCCAGGAAAGCTAATCGTATCCATTTCCTGTATCCTTATCTCCTCGAAGTATCTTTCTTGTGTTAATAGGATCCTTTGTTTCTGTTTGATCCGGTCGTCATCTTCTTCTGGCACATCTTGAATTCTCCTTGTCAATGCGTCCGGCTTGCCGCTTTCCTTTTCTGGACGATATTCTATAAGTATATTTTATGGGCTTAACTTCTCGCTCCACCGGATCTGTCATTCATTAAGATCTTTTGTTGTTGTGAAAGGAACCAAGTTCTTATGTTCGGTGAGGATCCTTGTCTTGTGATGGCTTCCCAACACATATATTCTCCATACCCAAAGTGCCAGTACTATGGCCAATAGTTCTTTGTCGTGAATATCTTAGTTGCATTCCGCATTTGTCATTGTCTTTGATCGGAATGCCACGGGTTGCCATTTCTCGTCTTCACACTGTTGCGATAAAATTCCCGAACAGTCATACTTCGATGCATCTGTTTCTATCATGATCGGTCTTTCCGGATTGTAATGGGTGAGTACGGGTGCTGAAGTTAATTTTTGTCTCATCGTATCGAACTCCTCGCTTTCTGCTGTACCCCACTTCCATTTTGCATTTTTCTTTGTCAGATTGTATAGAGGTTTTGCTGTCCTGCTAAACCCCTCAATGAATCTTCGGTAAAAGTTGCAGAATCCCATGAATCTTTGGATATTGGTTTTGTTCTTCGGAATTGCCCATTCCCATATGGCTGCCGTCTTGATAGGATCCATCAGCACTCCTTCTTGGTCAATAATAAATCCTAAGTATTCCACTTCTGTCTTGTGGAATTCACACTTAGTTGGCTTGATTCTCATTCCAGATTTTCCAATCGCTTCCAGGATTTTTCCCACGTCTTTCTGGTACTGCTCCATTGTTTCTGAGTACACCAGTATGTCATCCAAATATACTATGCAGCATATGTCCAAGAATCGGTTTAAGGTTTGCTTGATTGATCTCTGGAATGTTGCCGGTGCATTGGTCAAGCCGAATGGCATTACCAAGTATTCGTAAGTTCCGTATCATGTCGCGAATGTAGGTTTCCATTCGTCTCCTTTCTTGATCCGCACGTTGTGATATGCATCTTTAATATCCAGCTTCGTAAAGTATCAGGCGCTATTTAGCCTATTCAAGGCTTCGCCGATCAGAGTCAGTGGGTAACGATCTTTTTTCGTGACTTCATTAAGTCCTCGTTAATCCACGCATAGTCATAATTTTCCGTCCTACTTTTAGACGAAAAGGATGGGTGCTCCTGTGTCCGCGAAGGAGTCTCGTATCCATCCCTTTTCCAGATTCTTTTTCAAATAGCTTCTCAATTCTTCCAGTTCTGCCGCTCCTAGTGGATATAACCTCTTTGCTGGAGTTGTCTTTCCTTTTTCTAGGTTAAGCTCGTGGTCCACGCCTTCTTTGTAAGGCCGTAAAGTGGTCTTTTCTTTCTCTTCAAAGAGATCCAGGTATTGGTGATATACCTCTGGTATCATCCGTTCCAAGGGTTCTTTTCCATGGTACTTTTTGTACTTAATAGCCAGCTCGGTACTGACATTCCTTACCTTCAAATCCCATTGGTCGTCCTCCTGGTTCCACTTGAGAATGCCTGTGATTTCTCCTCGTCTGTAGAACTTCCTAAAGGCTTGAGCCGTGATCTCGCAGATCTCTATTCGTTTCTGGTCAGTATTTTTGTTTCTTCCCAGGTGACTTCTGATTCGTTTCTGTCCCGGCCTCTTTTGTAGTCCGTACTTCCAAATCCTTTATCTTTTCGTTCAGTCTTTGCAAGTACTTCGACTTCCTTGCATTCCCCGTCCAGGTATCTTTCGCATATCAGTTGTGCTATCCTGTCATCAGAGTTGACTGTGTAGTCTTCGCCCCCGAGGTTAACCATTACTACCTTCAGTTCACCTGTATAATCCCCATCTATTACACCTGCATTGGTTGTAAGCCTGTTCTTGACAGATAACCCACTTCGTGGTGCAATGCGCCCATAAGTACCCTTTGGTAACCCGATGGCTATTCCAGTTCTGATGACTTCTTGCCCTTTGGCTCGTATCGTTGCTCTTTTGCTAGCGTACAGGTCATGTCCTGCAGCCCTCAGTGAGCCTCTCGTAGGCATCGTTGCCTCTTTAGTCTACCTTTTGACTAGAATCTGTTTTTCCGTTTTTGCTTGCACTGTTGAGAACATCATATCTAAGTTCTCCTCCAGGGCTTCCGCTTCTCGGACTGTAAAGACCCTCGGTAACTCTTTTGAACACCAGGTCGTGCATCTCTCACTATCAAACGTGATGGTCCCCTTTCCTCAATCAATTGCAGGGCTATGTTCTCTTAACTATGGCATTCCAAGAACTGCTTCCTGGTTTTGTAAATTTGCCACTTGGAACGTGATCATTTCCCTATGGCTACCGATGTCCATAGGTACTGTCGTCGTATGAGTAACTGGACCCATCGCGCTGAGTTTGCCGTTCGGCAGGTAAATCTCTCGGTGTTGTCTGGCTTTCGGCATAGGCCTGCCGTACTTTCCGCATACCTCCTTATCAATAGAGTCCACAGTCGCTACTGAGTCAATCAATCCGTTGATGCTGATAATCTTGTATCTGCCATGTAGTTGCACTTTTACCATAACATAGTCGGTTTCGTGTTCCAGTGATTCCGTGTTGTTTAGTGCCGCGGAGAAGTTTCGTATCTCGATCGGTTTCTTTTTCTCCTTGTGCCTCAGACCATCGGTTACTTGGGACCGTCGTCTTTACACACTTAGTTCTTTTCGCTTTCGAGATCTATTTCGCGGATTGCTGTTCTTTGTTTCCATCGTAGGTTCTGAACCCTACTGACTGTCCTCGCCGGGAATTCTTTTTCGTCTTTTGGGTTGGTGCAGTTTCTCATCATGTGTCCTAGCTTTGCATATGGCATACACAGATTGTTGTTTCTTCTCCTCCAATATTCGGTCTTTGATATGTCAAAGGCTTGTCTTCGCCTAGTCGCATCTAGGTCCATTGGATCTCCTCGAGACTCCTGTAGTTGTTGTGTCTCGAAGGTGCCATCGCAGTTTCTGGCGTTGTCCTATGGTTTGGTCTTTCACCTTCCTTGCACAAGTTTGATAACGTCCAAGCTGTTTTCTTGATTAATGGCCCATACTGCCATTTCCTCAGTCGTCGTGAAGTCTTGAGCCCTCATGGCCCATGGGTTCTGAATTACTTCGTGTAAGCCTCTTAGGAAAGCCCTTTCCAAGGTTGCTTCGTCGTATTCTGCCTCTGTTGTCAATAGTCGTAACTCGTTCCAGAAATCAGTCACATTCCGGCTCTCTTGCTTGATTTTCTCGATTTTATTTCTACCTGTTTCCCTAGCATCCACGTCGCCGAATTGGATGCGTAGAGTGGCTTGAAATTCTGCCCAGCCATTCCATGTAGCGGTGGTCTTTCCTTCCACATATGGAGTAATCCATTTGACTGCTGATTCCCTTAGTAGGGATTTGGCGAAGTCCACTTTTAGTCCATCTTCATTTTCTCCCCATCCTAGTGCTGTGTAGTACATTGCAAGTTGGACTAGCCATGCACGCAGTTTGCTACGGTCTCCCGTAAATGTATCCGGGGTTTTGAATTTTGGCCTTCGTACCGTCTGTTCCTGTCTATTTTCCTGAATTGTTCTGATCAAATCTGGGAGTTGTTCTCTCGTGACATTCATCATATCCGCTGGTCCTGCTACCCCCGACATTCTGTGTATTGGGGATGCTCCTGAACTTACTGACCCTGATCTTGATCTTGCTTCCGTGGGGACCGGGCTTGGAGGTCTTGGGGATCCTTCTCGTAATATCTCGCTTATGGCTTGACCAAGTTCTGCCTGTAGTCCTAAGAAAGTCTGTCGATCGTTGAAGTCTGGTACTTGTGTATCTGTAGGTGAATCCGTTTTGTATTCGTTAAGTGTCGCAAAGGACGCAACCAAACGTTACAAGCCTATCCTTAGTCTGCCTGACAAGGCACGCTATCTTCTTCAACTGCAACAGGTAACGATACGTACCGCTGGTCTTACCGCTCGTCAGGTCTCGTAGCCTTACGCCGCTGTGGGAACGCAGAGTCCTCTCACTCCTAGCCCTTGCGACTGCTGCTTAGCAATACGTTCCTTGAATCAACTTTGAGTCGGTGATATAAACAGATGGTCGTAATAAGAATAAAGTATAGATTGAACTAATATGTAAAATATAACATAGGAAGTAACTTAGGTGATTGCATGAAGAGCTAGCTATCTGTGTCTTTTTTTTATTTTTTATTTTTTTATTTTTTATTTTTTATTTTTTATATTTTATTTTTTATATCTTGTATTGCTTGTTAAGGTACAAGAACTCGCATGCATAGTGAGATATGGCGTAAAGAAGACCTTAAATCCAAGACGAACAAACAAAGGAAAGAACACCCCCAAAGCTCCTAGTGATGCCTTGCATAAGACACATCTCCACATACGGTTAATCAAAAAGTAAAGGAAACAAACCGCGACCCGTGGGCCAACTTGTAACACAAAAGGAAACACAACCACAAACACCCAGGCAGACCCAAGCCAATGGAAATATAAGCTAAAGCGGCCAAGGCGGAGAGGGAGAATGAAGGAGAGGAACCACGGAGGAGGCAGGGGATGAGGGGAAGATCATTGGGGAGGGGGAGAGGCACAAAGGGGTAGGCATAAGGGGGGGGAAGGCGGTGCCCGTCTCACGGATAGAGCGACCGAGGGCAAGGACGAGCGGGAACGAGGACTAGAGAGGGGTCTCAGGGCTAATATCGGTGACACCTAGGAGGTGGCGTGACCGTTCAAGGGCCGTTGAGGGACAGCGAAGGATGGCGTGGATGAAAGTCTCATCCTCCTCCCCACAACGGGGGCAGAGGGTGGGAAGGCCATCGGAGAACCAGGAGGGGTGGGCTGCAAGGTAGTTCTTGTGTAAGCTCATCTGATGCACGCGCCCGGCAATGAACTTCCCAAGGCCCATGAAGGGGTGAGGCGACAGGCGCCTGGTGAAACGATAATACTCAGGAGGAGGAGCGGTCCTGAGCCAGTCATCCATAAGGAGATCATGGGCCTTCCGGCGCAGAACACGTTAGGCAGAGGTCATGGCTGTTGCAGGCGGCGGAGGTGGGGGAAAGGATACAAGATCCGTCCTAATCAAGCGGGCGAAGGACAACGAGTCCAAGAGCGGTAGTGCCAGATGAGCCAGAGCATCAATTGGAATGTGTGTGTGTACCAGGGGTGAAGGGGGGGACGTTCGCCAACTCAGGAGCATAACATTGGCAGGAAGACGCCTACACAGGTGGCTGAATGAATCTGGTGCGCGGAATTGTAGCAGCGAAGGAAAGTCAGGTGGAAGGCAAGCTGCAGCAGGACTGGCGGGGGGCTGGAAGGACACCAGCCGGAGGGCGGCCAGGCAGCGACGGTGCCTGGCCAAGGAGGCGACTGGGGGGAGGCAGGCTTCTGTGGAGAGGATCGGGGTGGGAGTGGATCAGAAACAGTTGGTGACCCATTGCTGAACAGAACGCCAAAAAACCTCCATGCGGTCCAAAAGTGAGCTGGAGGGCACCAGAAGGTCTGCACAATAAAGGAGAATAGGTAACAGAAGGGAGACAGCCAACCTGTGGCACAAATGGGGGGAGAGGCCAGACCCTGGGGGTGACAGCCACTGAACAGTGGAAAAAGTACCCAGGGCAAGAGAGAGGCATCGGGAAAAATGAGCGTGAGTGGAGAGAGAAGTGGTAAACCAGTAGCCCAGCCAACTGACCTGGGACTGCGGGGAAAACAAAAGCGAATCAATAGCGATAGGAGAAAAATCAAGTGCCTCCCGTTGAAGAGGAGTCCTCCAATGCATGAGCTCAGTCTTGGGGACCGAGAAGGACACACGACGGATAGAGGCCCTACACTTCAGACAGGAGTAGGTGAGCTGTAGGGAGCGAACATTGCCCCAATAGGAAGGAGACGCCACAATGATGGCAAAATCATCAACATAGGAAAGAATAAGCCCCTTAGGGAACGAAAAATGCAATGAAGAAACATAAATAACAAACAACAAAGGAGACACAGGGGACCCCGCAGGGGTGCCGACAGAAACTGGTGAAAAGGTCTTTAGAGAACCTTGAAACAATAAAGAGCAGGTGCGACCAGTGAGGAAAGACCTGACCCAGGACACAAGGTAGTGATTGTGAGAATATTGCAGTATCAAAGGCTGTCTCTTATATTTAATAAGGCGGCACTGAGATTTGAACGCAGTATCTTGTAGACTAAAAAGCTGTGATTCCACTATTGCGCTACTGAGTTGTAAGGATACAGGAGGAGAAAACCCGAAATATATATACCCATCTCTGTATCACGTGAAATCCAGCCATACATATGACTCGTCATATGTGTATGTGTTATATGATTCACATACATAAATGACTATATAGAATGTGATAACGTATTTGTTCCAACACTTCCCCTACGTTTCCATTTCTATCTTCATCAGTAATTTCTCAAATGAAATCCGCGATAATCCCTTAGTACATAGATCTGATACATTGTTTTCCGACTCAACTCTAACTACTTGAATATCTCCTTTCTCACACAGCTCTCTAACAGAATGGTACCGGACATCGATGTGTTTGGTTCGATCTGAGACTCCATGGTTCTCGGTGAGACTTGTTGCAGCTGTAATATCACAATATACAATCGGCGTTGTTGTGTTGCCCATTTGCTTTAAGCCTCGTCTAATCCAAACACTCTGGTTTGCCACAAATGACAGCGCGACGTATTCAGCTTCTGTAGTTGATTGAGCTACTATGCGTTGTTTCTTAGAGCGCCACAGAACTGTATGCCCATGAGTGTGTATAATCAATCCAGTGAAGGATTTTCTATCGTCGAGGTTCGATGCATAGGAACTGTCACTGTAGACTTCTAGAGGCAGAGCCTCTGTATCCTGCTGGAAGCTTAGTCCTTTGTTCTTTGTACCTTTAAGATAGCGAAGAACTCGTTTGGCAGCTGTTAGGTGGGTGTTTGTTGGGTTGGATGCAAACTGACTGAGGAAAGCGGTCGCAAATGCGATGTCTACTCTGGTAGCGACAGCAGCATACAACAAGGATCCTATTATGGATTGGTATGTTTTCTGGTCGCAGAGTTCCTCATCAGGAGTAGCTATACCAAGTGGTGAGTGTGCTTTGATTGGGGTTTTGGCTTCATTTGCATTGGTCATACCAAATCGTTCAAGAATTTCTGTAATGTATCTTTCACGGTATAGCTTGATACCGGTTTCTGTTCTTTTGATTTGGATACCGAGTAGCATAGATACTTTCACCAGAATCGGGACACTGGAAGCGGGATCGTAGTTGGTCAACACACTGGTTGTCTTTGGAGGGATTGCCGGTGATGAGAATGTCATCAACGTATATACAACAGTATAAATCTGTTGCAATTAGGATACATGGATCAAAGTCGGTAACCTTTAGGTTCATCGTTTCTAAGGCTTGGGTAAGATGTTGATACCATAGGCGTGGGGATTGTTTAAGGCCATAGATTGCTTCCGTAACTTCCATACTTTTCCTGGTATGCGGTATCCTTCAGGAATTTCTAGATATGCTTCATAGTCTATGTTGCCATACAGGAATGCACTCTTGATGTCTAGTTGTCATAGGACGTACGTTCTCTTGATTGCTAGACTTAACAATACCCGTAATAATTCTAGGCGTGCCTCAGGGGCATAATCCTCTTCGAAGTCTTCCCCTGGTATTTGGCTGAATCCTTTGGCACAATATCTCCCTTTTCGTCTTTCAATGGTTCCATCTATTTTAACCTTTGTCTTATATACCCATCGTCCTTTGAGAACTCTTTTGGTATTAGGTCTGTCGACTTTGTCCGCAACCTTTCTGCTTTTCAGAACATCCATTTCCTCCTGCATTGCTATCTGCCATTCAGTCTGTTCTTCTGACTTCATTGCTTCTGCATAGCTTGTGGGGTCAGGCTTGTAGTAGGAGAGTCCAACGAAGGATTCCTTACTCATGGCAGTCTGTTGTTGTCGAATTTTCTCGAGTATCGCTTGGCGTTGCAGCTTATGTTGTAGACTAACTTGTTCAGGGGTACCTGTCACTCCTTTGCCTCGCATGTAGCTTTTGAATGTTTCATCGCATTTTCTCAATTTGGCATTCAAGTCCTTGAGCTTGGCTTTGGCTAGGTTCTCTTGATATTCCAGACCTTTGGTGGTTTGAAATCGGGTACGAGTTGATAGTCGTCTTGGAGGTTCATCAGGGTATGCTCCTCGTACCTCTATTTCTTCTGCATGGTCTTCGTATTCGACTGGAGGATTACTTTCATGTTGTTCTTCGTTTTCTGGACTGGCTTCTTTCTCCGGAATTGTAGCAGTACTTTCTTGATGATATTCGAATGAAACTCCTTTCATTATCCCAAACCTGACGTCTCTTGCTTCAGTCACTTTATGTCGTTTAGGTATGTAAATCCGATATACTGTAGGGCTGGAAGTGTAGCCTACTAAGTGACCTTCTTCAGCTGTAGGATCCAACTTGGTTCTCTTTTCTGAAGGAATGTGTACTGTCGTAGATGTGAACCAAGGACGGAGGTGGTTAATATTTGGTTTCTTGCCATATAGGTGCTCGAAAGGTGTTGTCTTTATCGTGGAATGCCATCGTCTGTTGTATAGGTAGGCAGCAGTAGAATATGCTTCCCCCCATAGAAACTTTCGATTGGCTGGCAACATACATCGTACCATGGTTGTAAGGGTATGATTTATTCTTTTGGCAACACCGTTTGATTCAAGGTTGTAGGCTGGTGATGTGGTATGGATTGTACCTCTTTCCTATAAGAGCTGGGATACTTTCTGGTTTACATACTCTGTTCCATTATCGGTGTGGAGACGTTTGATTTGTACTTCGAATTGTGTATGTATAAGGTTCCAGAAATCTTGTATTGCATTCTCAGCTCCATTCTTTGACTTTAGCAAGTATAGCCAACAGTATCTGGAATAGTCGTCCACGAATGTCATGTAATATTCATTTTTTCCCAAGGTTAGGACTGATATACGACCGCTCACATCTGAATGGATCTTCTCGAAAGGTTTCTTTGTTTCGTTATTTTTTCCAGGTAGCTCACTATGTGTTGATTTTTGCGTCTTGCAAGTTTTACACTTAAAGTCTTGAGGTTGGGGAATGGGCAATATGTCGTTAGAGCAATCTCGAATAGTGCTAGGATGACCAAGTGCCAGGTGTCTTTCCTCATAAGGTGTCATAAGAGCCTTCTCATTATGTGTCCTTATATACCACAGTCTGTCCTTTTTCTCCGCAACCATGAATATCCTTCCATTCTTCACATATCTTCTCTCTCCTTTCTCAATTTCCACCTTACTTCAACATCATCAATCCTTGATTCAGACACTAAGGAGTATCGAAACGATGGTACATACAGTACTCTTAGGAGTTGAACCGTATGTCTGGCTCCGTCCAGCAGTCGCACAGGGATCTGAATGTCTCCTGTTCCGGTTGCTTGATGAGTTCTGCCATCTGCCGATACTATATTTGCTTTTGTGGGTGATAGGTTTAGGAAGTCACCTTCGTTTGGTGATATGTGGTCAGTGGCTCGTGAATCACAAAGCCAACTAATTGTCATCCTCCTATCGCTTTCATTCGCAATTTGTTGAGACTTGGTCATCAATGCAGTAACGGTAGCGTCGGTAACATTTATCGATTTTGGTCCCTTGTTTCGATATTTTTTCTCCTTGTCTCTTTTGAGACCATGGCAGTCCTTGAGGTTATGGTTGTCACTCTTCTTGTCTCGTGCTTTGCACCAGGAACAGAATTTTGTTCCTTTTTGTTTCCTTGGTATCAATAGCACTTTTTCATCTTCCCTTTGTTCGGTTTTCTCTGCTGCTCTGCTGACAAAGAATTCCCTTATGTTTACATAATGGTCATCTCCTCGTACAGCCAGCATATCCCATAGATCTCCATGTTGCTCCTTTATGGAAAGCAGGAAGAACACTCCTTTAGTGCCTTCAGATTGGACTACCGCTTTCAATGTTGTCAAGAGGTCGTCAGCCTTTTGCCCTTTGCATTTGAGCATCGTTGGAATAACCTGTTCCATCCGTTTTCGAAGTTGGAGATGTGTTCAGAGATGGTTTTACCAGGGGTGAGTTTGGTGAAGATGTTTTCAAGAAGGACTAGGTTTGTAGATGGTGTTTCTTTGTCAAACCGGTCCCTTATTGACTGCCAAGCCTCAGAGGCCAAGTTGTAGCAGGTGATATCGGCTGCGTAGCTACCCGCTGCCTGGTATAGGAAGAACTTTGCTAGTTCATTTCACTTATTCCAGTCCTTGGTCTCTTTTGAGGAGGAGGTTCCTTAGTCTTCGGCCTCAGGTTGTTCTGTTGAACCGTCGACTATATCCCATAGATCGCATACGTTGAATGCCGTTTTCCACATTTGTGCCCATGACTGATAGTCCCGTTGTCCTTCCAATTTTGGATAGTCTTTTAGGGTAAGGGACAATCGTCCAACTGTGGAGTCTGTTGGTGAGGTGTCTTCGGTGGACATTTTAGCAGTTAACGTGGGATAGGTCTATTGTTGTTCAAAGTGGTGTTGGGAGGAAACGGGTTTGTTCTACCGATATTTCTACGATTGTACAACCTTTTTATTGTGAAGTACACAAGCTGAAATCGAAATTCGTCACAACAGAATGGGAATATGTTCGTTTCTTTGTGATGACTTATGGGAAACGGTTTTAAACTCCCACAACCAGGATAGTCAATGATGGATGTAGGGTTGAAATAACCTCGGTATTCGTCACTGGTTAAATGTTGTGGTAGATGTGATGCTTTGGATTCGATTTCGGATATTGGGTATTCAGGTGCGTCGTAGTAGGTATGTGGCATTTGTTTCCTGATTTTACTCTCTTCCTGTTGTGGTATTTTGATAGTCGTGGCTCTTGCAAGAAGCTTCTTACGATAGGCAAAATATCTTTTTATGTACCAAGCGTCGTTTTTGCAACAAGGGTTGGTCCAACGTTTGGGGAGAGGTCAAGTATTGTTGCAGTTACTGCAGTGAAATTCGTTGTGTTTTCTATAAAAGACGTCTGCGTCACTCATAGAGTAATAAGAGGGAGGAGGTATGTGGGGAAGGTCACGGTAGAAGCGTTTTTAGTGTATAAGCAGTTTTGGTCAAGTGGTATATGGTTGGGTAGCGGAAGTCTTGCTAACCCGGGCTCCTAATCTGAGAATATTGCAGTATCAAAGGCTGTCTCTTATATTTAATAAGGCGGCACTGAGATTTGAACGCAGTATCTTGTAGACTAAAAAGCTGTGATTCCACTATTGCGCTACTGAGTTGTAAGGATACAGGAGGAGAAACCCCGAAATATATATACCCATCTCCGTATCACGTGAAGTCCAGCCATAAATATGACTCGTCATATGTGTATGTGTTACATGATTCACATACACACATGACTACATAGAATGTGATAACGTATTTTTTCCAACAGATTGACCCCCTTTCTCTTTAGGGACTCGGCCAAAACAGAGGAGTCGACATTGTCAAAGCCACTCTTAATATCGAGGAAGAGGATGGAGACCTGGAGGCGCGGACGTTGAAAGGAGCGGACAGTGTGAACTAAAGAAGCACTGGCGTTAGAAGAGGAAAGACCAGGAAGAGAGCCACACTGATTAGGACTCAGGAGCACAAGGGCGCGGGCGATGGGCTCCAGGCGGGAGGTGACAACCCTTTTCAAGATCTTGGACAGGGTCTGAAGAAGAACAATAATGCGAAAGGAAGAAGGAGAATCATAAGAGTCTTTGCCAGGCTTATCAAGGATAATCCCATTTGCCCTTTTTAGAGAAGGAGGGTGGAAGCCGAACTGCAGGAGCGGGCCGAGGAGACGGGTGAGAATCAAAGGGTTGACAGAGTGTACCTTCTTCTAGACAGAATACGGGATCATGTCTGGGCCGGGGGCAGAGGAGGAGGATGAGCGAGCCAGGTGGAAAGCCACTTCCTCAGTTATGATGGGGGGGCAGTCACCGTATGGGCGCAGAATGGAGGGCAGGGAAATAAGAGGGCGAGGAGGGAAAAAGTGGTCAAGGAGGGCCTGGTTCATACCCTCAGGGGTATCGGCCCCTGGGAGGGAGGGAAAACGACGGGTGGGGCGGCCAAGGGCCAGCCGTCTAGTGATCCAAATAGTGCGGGGAGTGGCTGACAGGAGGAGGTCAGACCAGTGTGCCCTCTTATCAGCCTTAATTGCCTTAAAGTACCCACGCTTGGAGAGGCGGGCAGTGTCTTGTGCACCAGGTAGGCAGTCAGGGCGTCTAGCAATACGTGAAGCAGAGTGGAACTCCCGTTGTAGGGTAGAGAGTAGAGGAGACCACCAGGGTTTGGCGTGGAGGGAGGAACGAGACACGGGGGTGTGCTCTTTAAGGAGAGAAGTGAGGCGGGTAGAGTGACGGTCGAACCAAGTACCTAGGGAGGAGGCCATCGGGAGAGAATGGGCCTCAGGGACAGAAAACACCTTAAGCTCCTCCTCCAGTGTAGGCCACCCTGTTAAAGCCCAGTTTGGGGCAGGAGCTGGAGTGGCTGCCGAAGGGTGAGCGAAGGTAATGGAGATAGGACCATGATCAGAACCGGTGGAGGAAAGGGGAGTATCCCAGAGATGAAAATAAGGGGCAGATGCAGGGGAAACAAAATGCAAGGTCGATAACGCTAGGGTGGGAAGAGCCACCCATAGGGAAACGAATGAAGACACCAGTCGTGTTTATGAGTGAAAAGCCCAAGGCAGAGGCCCTGTCAGCATACGGGGATGAGGCTGCAAGCTCCTGTTGAGAGAAGTCCCGCAGGGGGTTTGCAGCAGGAAGGTGAATATTGAGATCTCCCAGGGTTAAAACAGGAAAATCAACCGTGGGAAATACAACAGAGGGAGGAACAGTGCGACGAGGAGAAGAAGGAGAAAACCAAGTACTATAGGAATTCAAAAAACGAAAACGAGGAAAAGACAACCCAAAGGCAGTTGTACACAGGAAAAAGTTCAAGCCCATGACGTCCCGCCTACCACAAAACACAGGAAGGATAATACAGGACTTGAGCAAAGGAGCAGAAACATAAAAAGCTACCCTAGGGGAACCAGAAGACAAAGCGGGCGTGTGAAAGGAAGAAAACCCATGGAAGGTAGGAAGGCGGCCCCTGTAAACAGAGGGATCCTGTAAACAAACAACTGAAGGAGGGAGCGATAAACACGCAAAGGAATTAAACAAGGAAAGAAACACATCCCAGCTCTCAAGGCTGTTGTGTTGGACAAAGGAAAGAAGTGAGTGGGGTGGAGGGGTGGGGGAGGAAGAGTGGGCGCGAGACATTAGTGGGCAGAGCCCGACCCATGATGTGAGGAAGGAGTAGGGGAGGGGGCCTCCAAGGGGGGGAGGCCACCCTGCTTTGAGGGGGCACGCCTTGGCGGGGAAGAGGTGCGAGAAGGAGGGGAGAGATCTAGCTGAAGGCTGGACAGGAGGTTCCTAGAAGACCTACCAGGCCTAGGGGTTTCTGGATCAAATGGGTGTGCAAGAGAGGGGGTGGCTGGGAGGATAGAGGTGCTGGGGGCTGGGTGCAAAGGTGGCCCAGAGGGGGAACCATCATCCCCAGCAAGGTTCATAGCGTCAGGCGGAGGAGGTGAACCCGAGCGGGACACAGCAGTGGGGACAGGACGCGGAGGAGGAGAAGGGCAGTCAGGACAGTCGCGATACCTGGCGGAGTGGTCGCCACCACAGTTGGTACATCTGGCGGGGGAAGAGACACAACAGTTAAGAACTGGTTTGAGGTTGCCCCCCTTGGGGCAGGATGGGTTGGGGCAGCGGTACTCGGCTCTGGTGTGGTGGAGGGAGCACAGGGGGCAGACAGGGTGAACAACTTTGCATCGGGGGCCGAATTGGCCGAACTTCCAGAAGTTGCAGCATTGGGTGAAGGCATTGGAGGAAAAGGCCCTTTCAGACCTGCGGTTCTGGGAGAAGAGGGGAATGGAAGGGACCAAGCGTTCCAGGTCCGTGGGGTCCCCTGTAAAAATGAGTGACGTTGAGAACTTGCTCAAGCTGGAATCCTTGTCCGGGTTGAGAAAGCGAGCTGAGAGGATTGAAACCCCAGTCGAGTTTCTAATAGAAGTGGAGAGGCTAGTGAAGAGGTCCTCATCGTTATCAGGGAGGTAGACCAAGGGGACAGAGTGGATGGCCACCTGTGTGGCATTGGGAGCAGGGCGGAAGGAAAGTCAGGGGTTTACTCCAACTGGGAAGGATTGGTTCAGGCGCAGGGAAAGAGCATCAAAGTAGGGAGTATAGGAAAGGGCAGGGACTGAGAGGTCACGGACAAGGAGAGAAACAGTGCCGCTGGCATTAACAGTAGCACTAAAGGAGCGGGGAAGGGACCAGTTGGCCTCTTCAAGAACAGAGGCAGCGAGGTCAGGCAGTAAACCAGCAAGAGCAAGCGCATCAGACCTCTAACCTGGTAAAGTGCGGGGAACATAGAACCGACATGAGGAGGCGGGGAGGGGAGGGGGTGTTTTAACTTTAGGGGGGGAAGGAGACGTGATGGCCTGAGCCACTGGGGCAGCAGAAGGGCCAGCACTAGTTGCGGTAGCCTTGCCCTTGCCTTTCCTCCCACCAGCTCTGCCAACAACCACCTGGTGGGAGCCGACTGCAAGCGCGTCAGAGAACTGGGGACGAGATGGGTCAAAACCATGTATGACAAGTGGGGGGTTAGAGGAGGGGGC
>QFET01003938.1:0-13051 GCA_003316355.1 Tuber calosporum
GGAGAAAGGAGAGCTCTGATCACACGATTAGCTGTGCGGGGAAGAGATTTTTCAGGGTCCAAGGGGGCTCGCTCTAGAATACGGAGTGAGGAATTAGTTAGAAGATACATGGTTATAGGTAGATTTGATGTAGTCCGCGAACACTCAGACGCGGGATATAAATATCGAAGTGCCTCCCGAGCTTTACACCTCATCAAGCAACGGAGAAGAGATCTTATCAATATCATATGTTCTACCTTGAAATCTTGAGCCTTCCTAGACAATCTCCGTCTACGATTTGATTTCTTAAGCCTAGCCTGATTCGCTTGACCTTAGAATCGGCTACCCTTAACAGAAACTAGCCGGAGGAAGAAGGTTTGACCACGCAATTGACTTAATACCCGGTGCGGTACCGCCCTGGGGTCTAATATATCCCATGTCAGCCCACCAGCTGGATTTGCTTAGCAAATACCTGCAGAAAATGCAGGATCAGGGGAAAATTGTGGAAAGCAAATCTCCCGCCTGGGCTCCAATTTTATTTGTCCCTAAACCTCACGGTTCAATGAGGCTTTATGTGGACTACCCACAGTTGAATAAGCTGACGGTGGCCAACAAATACCCACTGCCCCTGATGAGCGAGCTCCGCGACCGAGTGGCTGGGGCCCAAATATTCACCAAACTCGACTTAAAAGATGGTTATCATCTCCTAAGGATAAAAGAAAGAGATGAATGGAAAACCGCATTCCGGACCCGATACGGCCACCTTGAATACAAAGGGATGCCATTCGGGCTGGTAAACGCGCCAGCCACTTTCCAGGCCATGATGAATAAAATTCTACCTGAATTTTTAGATCATGGAGTGGTGGTCTACCTAGACGACATCCAGATTTATTCCAAGACAGAGAAAGAGCACGTCGACCTGGTAAAAAAGGTACTCTCTCGCTTGGAAGAATATGATCTAGCGGTATCAACCACGAAGTCGGTCTTCCACGTAAAAACAGTGCAGTTTTTGGGCTATATTGTGGCAATCGACGGAGTCACCATGAGTGAAAGAAAGGTCGAGAGCATAAAAAATTGGAAGGTACCAAGGTCTGTTAAAGAGGTGCAAATATTCATTGGCTTTGCCAATTTTTACCGACGTTTCATTAAAGATTTCTCCAAAATATGCAAACCAATTACCGAAACGTTGAAGGGCGACCCCAGGAAATTCAGCTGCGGACCAGAACAAGATGGGGTATTTGTGGAACTCAAACGAAGATTCATCTCTGCCCCAATACTCTGTCATTTCTGCGCGGACAGAGAAACCATTGTGGAAACCGATGCGAGCGATTTTGCACTTGGGTGTGTCCTCTCACAGTTTAAGGACAAAAAGCTACATCCTGTAGCCTTCCACTCACGAAAGCTGAGCCCCGCCGAACGAAATTATGAGATCCATGATAAAGAGCTTCTAGCGATCCTAGAAGCATTCAAAGAGTGGAAACAATACTTGGTGGGGACAGAAAAACCGGTGACGGTCTACACTGATCACCAAAACCTACAAAATTTCCTTACGACCTAGGAATGGATTCCGCGGCCAATACGGTGGGCTCAACAACTGGCGAACTAGAATTTCAAAATTGTCGTATCGACCAGGTAAACGCGGAGGAAAGCCTGATGCATTTAGCCGACGGCCGGAGTACCGTCCTGAGGAGAGAGCTGCGCATAGCGAACAATCTATACTCAAGCCTTCTCACTTCCAAATCACACTGGTGCATTTAGGCCAACCAGAAAGAAAGGAAGAATTAGGTGGCACAGAGACTACAGGTTCCTTGCGAATAAAGTTGCTAACTCCAAAAGCACGAATGCCTACGAAAGGGTCCCGACTAGCCGCCGGACACAACTTGTATGCATCAGAGGATTTCATAATTCCAGCCCAAGGGCAACGGCTGGTAGAAACAGGAATTGCCGTTGGCCTGCTACCGGGAACATACGCGCGCTTAGTACCGCGCAGTGGGATGGCCGCCAAATATGGGATCAGCATTGGCGGAGGAGTAATAAACGCTGATTACACTGGAGAAGTCAAGGTTATCATAATGAATCATGGAAACCAAGATTGCCAGGTTCGCAAAGGGGACTGAATGGCACAAATGATCCTTGAGAACATACATATGGCCAAAGCAATAGAAGTTGACAGACTAGCTGAAACTGTCAGGGGCAAGAGCGGATTTGGAAGCACGGATGTATCACCCAGGCGATCAGCTGCAACAAAGACCCAGGTAGTGGTTGCATACTTGCAAGCGGACCAGGCCGAAAATGAGTTTCTTGATGAAACGGACTTTCAAGCAAAACAAGACAAAGGAATACTCCTAATGTCTAATGCTATAATATCTAAGGTCAATATTGGGAAATACGACGAAACATTATTAAAAACCATCAAAGAGGCAGTAGAGGACGATCAAGACTGGCAGGAACGCAAGCAAGATTTGGAAACATTAACAAATGAGGGCAAACCATTACCAAGTCACTGGGCAGTAACTGAAGGACTGATATACTATAAGAATCGCTTATACATTACAGACAATGAACAGCTGCAGACAACTATAGCCAAAGGCTGCCACGACTCCAAGGTAGCTGGACACTTTGGACAGGAGAAGACTCTGGACATTGTTACCAAGGACTTTTATTGGAAAGGACTGACAGCATGGATAAATGACTACGTACGGTCATGCGATGAATGTCAACATAATAAATCCCCACGACATGCGCGGTTCGGTCTACTGCAGCCCCTAGAAGTTCCGTTCGTAGCCCGGTCATCAATATCGACAGTCTTCATCACACAACTACCAGAATCACAAGGAAGAACTCAAATTATGGTAGTTGTTGATCGATTTACAAAGATGGCACACATTATAGGGTTGGAAAACAACGCAACGGCTAAGGATGTTGCGAATGTATTTCTGCGAGAAGTCTGGAAGCTACATGGACTTCCGGCAGAAGTTATCTCAGACATGGACGCAAAATTGTCGTGAGAATTCTGGGAATCACTTTGCAAAAGTATGGGAATAAATAGAAAAATCTCAACAGCATACCATCCGCAAACTGACGGACAAACTGAAAGGACCAATCAAGTGCTGGAAGGATACATAAGAAACTTTGTCAATTACGATCAGGACGAGTGGTATCAGCTGTTGCCGTTGGCCGAGCATGCCTACAATAACTCAGTCACAAACGCACATGGCATGTCCCCATTTTATGCCAACTATGGGTTCCACCCACAAACAGAATGGATGAAAGAACGCGAATACCAAAATCCTGGAGCAGGAATCTATGCCCACTTGATGCAAACGATCCATCAACAAGCCAGAGAGGCCTTAGAGCAAACAGGAGAAAACATGAGCAGATATTACGATCGTGAAGCAAAACAACAACCTGACATAAAAATCGGGGATCAGGTTATGCTCAACGCACGAAATATCCGCACTAAGCGACCATCAAAGAAACTTAGTCCCAAACTCTATGGCCCTTTTACGTTATTGGAAAAGAGAGGAGAACGCGGTTACAAACTGGAAATATCGCCACGATGGCAGATACATCCGATATTCCATGTATCACTGTTGGAACCATACCGCATATGGGAACGACCGGCCCGGGAACAACCACCCAGAGAGCCGGAAGAAATAGATGCGGACTTAGAATGGGAAATCGAAACGATAGTGAAAAGTGAAATAATCTCTTACACTAGTAGGGTTCGCGGTCGAAATCGACAAATGCGCGAAATACGATATTTCGTGAAGTGGACAGGGTATTCAGAAGACGAGAACACATGGGAACCACCGGAGAATTTAGGGCGGGCAAAGGATTTAGTGGAGGAATTTCATAGGGAAAATCCAGATATGCCAAAGCGGGCAGATGTTGAATAACATGGGGAAGGTTTTCCTAGTGTGGACAAGCAAACGCAATAGGTTTTTCACCCAACCAAGTTGAGTTCAAAAAGTATACTTTGTATTATATATTTCGTTTGTTATGGAAAAACAGAAGGCAGGGTAACCTGAGGACAGACCAAACGGTTCGAGACGAACCTTTGGAGGTGGGAGCTCGTGTTAGGCACATAACTCCCATGAGGGCCCAGAAGAGCAGCTTGAGAGCTCTGGGCCTGAAACTCCTCAGACTAATACCCCCCTCGGGCCCCGACGTTGGCCCCGGACGACAGCACTGGCGCCTTCTGCAGTTGTTCGCAATCATAGAAAGAAGAAATATTGGAACCTTTCTCGTAACCCCGTATACGTCGTCGCCGTCGGTCCGACCGGATCCTGTCCGCAGGGTATATAGGAGGGCATCTCTGGCTACGCCTGGGAAAAAGAACCAAGCGTTTTCGTCAAGGACTCGCGGAGTTACCTCCCACTAAAGTCAAGAGACTAAAACAACGTCCGGTAGCCTAGGAGGGAGTGGTATATGGGCTATTCCGTAGAGAATAGTACTGAACCCCAAATAAATTCCTATCATAGGCAAGCAAGCCTATCGGAACATGTCGATAAGGAGAGGCAGTCCAGCACGAATTGGTATTGGACCGATCGTCAAAGACTAGCCATCCTAAAAGCCAGCGTCAAGACCGGGTGAACTGGAACAAAGACGTATTGGTCGACAACCAAGTTGGCCCCTTGGTGTTCTAAGAAACTATTGGCAAGTTCCAAACTAGACGGCCATAGTTTGAACAGCAGGACGATGGCTGTTATCTCTTACCGAGAAGGGGTGAACACCCTCGGAGAAAGAAGAGCTCTGATCACGCCATTAGCTGTGCGGGGGAAAAAACCATCAGGGTCAAACGGGGTTCACTGTTGGATTTTGTTGTGAAAATTGTTAGTAGATACTTGGCTGTATGGAGAACGGATGTAGTCCGCGAACACTCAGACGCGGGATATAAATATCGAAGTGCCTCCCTAGCTTTAGCCAGCATCAAGCAACGGAGAAGAGATCTTATCATTATCATACGTTCTACCTTAAAATCTTGAGCCTTCCTAGACAATCACCGTCTACCATTTGATTTCTCAAGCCTAGCCTGATTCGCTTGACCTTAGAATCGGCTACCCTTAACAATGCCTCTCTTTATCACCAGTTCCGATAGGCCCGTAGACCATGAGATGTATGTTTTCAGGGTCTGGGTAGGTTCTCAAGTTTCTTCAAGAGCCAACTCATCATATTCTCATTTTGCGTGGTGCATCCCATTACTTTTAGTCTATTCCCGTAATGGCTGTCGAGAATGGGCGGTAACTCTACAGAAACGGATCCTATGCACATGCTTTTATTGGCTTTAGGTCTTGTGAGCTGCGCTGTTCATATACACTGTAGAGTGTATCCAGTTGGAAGGACGGCTGCTAAGGGTAGTTGATTCTAAGGACCTGCGAATCTTACAAGGAATAAATGTTTCTATTGAAAAATTGAAATTGTTTAGTTAGGCTAGTAGGTAAAGAATTTGAGCAAAACTTATAATATTGATAAGATCTCATCTCGATTGCTTGATGATATCTAAAGCTCGGGACGTACTGCGATATTATTATCCCGCGTCTAAGTGTTCGCGGACTACATCTAACTTCTATACTTCCAATAGTTTCCATCGTTCAACCCTGACTGCGAGAACCGTAGGACCCTTAGAATGTTCTTACCCTCCTTGGCTTATCGACACGCTAGTGTTCCTTTATTTATTAATGGTATGAACCATTAATCAGTTGGAGATGGCGTTCCTCCTCTTGCTACTTAAACTTGGTTACTCCATTTTGGAATTTACCATAGTTTCTTAGAACACCAAGTGGCCAACTAGGCTGGTGAACTATATGGATACTTCCGGCTTTCCCGGTATCTTGTAGATGGCTTTTAGGATGACTTAAGACTTATGATCTGTACAAAATCATATCATTTTGCTATGCCTCTCCTTATTAACCTGTTCCGATACGTCGTTAGACTAAGATTGGCACGTTTTCGGGATCTTAGTAGGGTCTCATGTTTCTCCTAGAGCCCACTAATCATATTCTCATTTATGCGTGGAGACTCAGGTCACCTCCGGTCCAATTCCGCAAAGGCTGTACAAAATAGACTCACAATCTGTGAACACGGATCCTATACACTTGTTCCAGCTGCATTGCATCATCAAAGTCTCCATCCTCATATACCCAGCGCAGAGCATCCAGTTGAATGGACGGCTACGGCGTATAAGGTGTTACCTGAGGGACGCCAATCTACTGCTTTTTGGTGAGGGGACACTTTGTGCTGAATACGATTCAGGTCACGTGTGGGCCCAACAAGTGGGCCAGAGGGGTATGAGTAGTATCTCAGCCCACTTTTCGTAATAGTTTAGTGCTGGATTCCAGTACCTCATACCCTGGTGCCTAAGATGAGTTCCCTACTCTGAGTTGTCGACTCGAATCGCCATTTTCTAAACGTTACCCTCTCTTATCTTAGTAATCAAAATAATTATAAAAAACTAAAACCCTATTACATGTCCACTTCTTTCTTCACGACTTGGTAGGGTAAATAACCAAACGCCATTGCTTGGTCATGCTAGAAAAACCTTTTCCTTGTCCTTCAACATCTGCCCCATTTTGCATATCTGGATTCTCACTTTGAAATTCCTCCACTAATTCCTGAGTATGTTCTAAATGCTGTGCTAGTTCCCAGGTGTTTTCATCCTCTGTATAGCCTGTCTACTTCACAAAGGAGCGTAACTCGTGTTTTTGCCTTTTGAGTTATTCCATTCGCCGTGTATAAGAGATTATTTCCCACTTTATGATTTTTTCGATCTCCCATTCATGTTCTGAATCGATTTCCTCTGGCTAGTGGGGAGGTTGTTCCCTCACTTGTTGGTTGGATCTCCGATAGGATTCCAACAAGGATATATGAAATATTGGATAGATTATCCATCTTGGAGATATATCTAGTTTGTAGGCCCGTTCTCCTCTTTTTTCCAACACCTTAAACGGGCGGTAGAGTTTTGGACTAAACATCTTCAAAGGTCGTTGAGTGCATATATTCTTTGTATTTAGCACGACCTGGTCCCCGATGTATGTTTATGTCAGGTTGCTGCTTAGCATTACCATTATAATATTTTCTTATATTTTCCCGTGTTTGTTCTAATACTTCACTAGCCTTTAGATGTATTATTAGCATCCAGTGCCTATATAACTGGGCGCCTGGATTTTGGGTTACAGTTCCTTCATCCATTCTGTTTGTGGATGGAAGCCATAGTTGGCATAAAATTGTTACATGCTAGAAGAGTTTGTTATTGAGCTATTTTAAGTGTTCTCAGCCAGTGGTAACAACTGGTACCAATCCGTTTGATCATAATTTCCAAATAGCCTCTAGTATCCTTCCAGCACTTAGTTGGTCCTCTCCATTTGTCCATCAGTTTGTGGGTGGTATACGGTTGACATCTTTCGTTTAATCCCCAAGCTTTTGCATAAGGATTTCAAGAATTTTACGCAGAACTTGGAATCCATGTGAGAGATGTTTTCATCTGGAAGTCCATGTAGCTTCCAGATTTCGCTCAAGAATTCAGTTGTAACATTCTCAGGAGTTGCATTATTTTCCACAGCTATGAAGTCAGCCATCTTTGTAAATTGATCAACAACTACCGTAATTTGGGTTCTTCCTTGTGATTCTGGTAATTGTGTGAGTATGTCTGGCGATATGAATGACCAAGCAGTGAACGGTACTTCTAGGAGCTGCTGCAGACCTAACCGTGGATATTGTGGGGATTTATTATGTTGACATTCATCGCTTCACCGTATGTAGTCAATTATCCACGCTCTCAGTCCTTCCTAGTAAAGGTTCCTGGTAACAATTTCCAGAGTCTTTTCCTGTCCAAAGTGTGCTGCTACCGCACAGTCGTGGCACCCTTTGGCTATGGATATCTGCAGCTGTTTGTATTATGCAATGTATAAGCGATTCTCTTAATAGATTAGTCCTTCAGTTACACCCCAGTGACTTGGTAGTGGTTTGACCTCGTTTCTTAATGTTTCCAATTCCTGCTTGCGTTCCAGACAGTCTTGATTGTTCTTGCCTTCCTGTTTAATGTTTATTAATAATGTCTGGTCATATTTTCTAATATCGACCTAAGACATTATTGCATTAGATATGAGGAGTATCCCTTTGTCTTGTCTCGCTTGATCGTCTATATTATCAACAAACTCATTTTCGCCATGGTCTGCTTGTAAGTATGTTACAACTACCTGGGTCTTTTTTGCAGTTAATCGCCTTGGTGATACATCTGTACTTCCAAATCCCCATTTGCCTCTTGAGTGTCTGCCAGTCGGTCAACTTCCATCGCCTCTGCTGTGTATATGTTCTCTAAGACCATTAATTCCATTAGCCCCCCTTTGCGCACGAGGCAATACTTCTTGCTATGGTACATTATGATAACCTTGACTTCCCCGCTATGGTCACATTCAATTACTCCACAGCTAATGCCGATCCCATATTTGGCTGCCATTCCACTTCTTGGTGCTACATGAGCCTATGATCCCACTGGTGATCCAACCGCAATTCCTGTTTCTACCAGCCTTTGTCCCTTGACTGAGATTATGAAATCCTCATGTGCATACAGGTCATGGCGACCTGCCAGAAAAGAGCCTTTGGTAGGCATTCGTGCCTTTGGGAATACGAATTTTACCCACAAGGAGCCTGTAGTTTCTGTGCTAATTAATTTTTCTTCCCCGCCTGGTTTGTGTTACTGCACCAGAGTGATTTGGGAATGTTCAGACTTAAGTATTGACTCTTCGCAAATGCACAGCTTCCTCCTCTGGACAGTACTCCGGCCGTCGCCTTAATGCATCTGGCTTTCCGCCTCATTTTTGTGGTCTATATACATTTTTGAAATCCAATTTCAATGGTTCTTGAGCCCATCGTATCTGTCGTGGATTCCATACCTTGGTAGTAAGGAAACTTTGAAGGTTCTGATGATCACTGTAAACAGTTACTGGTTTGTCTGTTCCAACCAAGTAATGTTTCCTGTTAAGGGTAGTCGATTCTAAGGGCAAACGAATCAAACTAGGCTTACATCTTTCTTCGTAAAGGGAGATTGTCTAGGGAGGTTCGTAGACAAAGATCTTTGATAAAAACTAAGGATATTGATAAGATCTCTACTCAATTGCTTGATGATGGCAAAAGCTCTGGAGGCACTGCGATATTTATATCACCCGTCTGAGTGTTTGCGGACTACAACTGGTTTACATATAAACTGGTATTTTCTTCCCAACCTACGTCTCTTAATCAGAGAGTGAAACCGCTTTAACCCTGAAACTTTCTCTGCACCCATACTGCTAATAGTATGATCAGAGCACCCTACTTCCCTGAGGCTATGGACCCACTTACTCTGATTTGTAAACCTTCTTTCGGCTGTTAAGATATGGCCGCCCTGTTTGGAACGCACCAATACCTTCTTAGAACTTCAAGGGGCCAGCTTGGTTGTTGACCGAGTCTGCTTCGTGCCGTCTTTTCCGGCTCTGCAGCTGCCTTTCAGGATGACTAGTGTTCACGAACAGGCCAATACCTTCTCGTCTTCACTGCCTCTCCTTAACAACTTGTTCCGATAGGTTCATTGCCCTTATAGACATCACTGGGGCGTCAGCGTATTCTCGGTGTGTATAAGAGTAGTCTACTTCAATCGCGTATTCATACCCATCTAGGACTACCTGGGCTCTCTTAATCTCAACTTGATGTAACTCTGCGAGTTCTTAACGGAATGGTTTCGTTCCACTTCCCAGATGTAGCTAAAGAGGCCCTCTCATTTACCCTACGGACAGCATCCGGTCGGACTGACGGCGATGACGTATACAGGGTTACAAGATGTGTTCTAATATCTCGTTTTTCTTATTAGACGAGCAACTACAAAGGATGCCAGTGTTGAGTCCCAGGGAGAACGCCGGGCCCGCATGGGGGTAATTGCCTGTAAAGGTTCAGATGCATGCAGTTCCTACTGAAAATATCCTGTAATCCTCTCGGGAGTCGTTTGTGCCTCACATTTCCTTTATTTGAATGCTGCGAGAATCGCCAATAGTTCCTTACCATGGATCTCATAATTTCGCTCTGGTGTGCTCCGCCCTTATGTGTGGAACGCTGCTAGATGTAGCTTTTTGGCCTTAAACTGTGAGAGGAAACATGCTAGAGCAAAATCGCTAGCATCGGTTTCCAAAATAGTTTCCCTGTCAGGATGGAAATGACAGAGTATTGGGGCACAGATGAATCTTTGTTTAAGTTCTTCAAATGCGCGGTCTTGTTCCGGCCCCCAGCTAAAATTTCCATTGTCCTCCTTCAATATTTCCCTAATTGCTTTGCAGATTTTGGAGAAATCCTTAATGAAACGTTGGTTGGAATTGGCAAGGCCAATGAATATTTGCACCTCCTTCACGGACCTTGGTGCCTTCCAATTCGTAATGCTTTCCACCTTTCTTTCACTCTTGGTGACTCCATCAATTGCCAAAATATAACCCGAAAACTCCCCCGCGTCAACATGGAATACTGACTTGATGGTTGATATGACTAGATCATATTCTTCTAACCTAGAAAGAACTTTTTTGACCAATTGAAGATGTTCTTTCTTTAATTTAGAAACAATGAGAATGTCGTCTTAGTATACCACCACCCCATGATCTAATAATTCGCGCAGAACAATATTCATTAAGGCCAGAAATGTTGCCAGCGCATTTACCTGCCCGAAAGGCATCTCTTTGTATTCAAAGAGGCCGTATGGGGTGCGGAAAGGCGTTTTCCACTCATCCCCTTCTTTGATTCTTGGGAGGTGATAACCACCTTTCAGGTTGAGCTTAGAGAATATTTGGGCACCTGCAACCCAGTCCCGTAGTTCGCTCATGTGTTGTAATGGGTACATGTTAGCCAAAGTGAGTATATTTAACTGTCGGTAATCTACACAGAGCCTCATTGACCAGTCAGGCATAGGAACAATTAGGATTAGTGCCCCAGCAAAAGAATTAGTGTCCATGATTTTCCCCTGATAGTGCATATTCTTTAGATATATTCTTAGAAAATCTAGCTGGTAAGGAGACATTGGATAAATTGGGCCCCATGGAAGAACAGCTCCGGGTATTAGGTCAATTGCATGGTCCAAGGTCTTTCTTCCAACTAGTTTTTCTACTGTTTCTGGTGCAAAACCCCTTTTGAATTCATGGTATTCCTGAGCTATTTGTATGACCTCAGTCCCTTGTGGTAGCCCCAGGGATGCTCCGTAGATTCTTTTGATATACCGCACCTCTTGGTCATTGGGCACAGTTGCGTCCCTTTCAAATGTCAGGTCTATCCCTTCCTAGTTAACATGACTCTCACACTTTTGTTCTATGAATAGCGATTTTAGCGCATCGTTGATGGGCCTTATGGGATGTTGTGTATGCCACCAGCCAAAAGTGATGAAAAGGACATATTTAGCGGTGTTGGCAATTTCGCATGAAATATGTGTTCGGTGGGTATTGCTCCCGATTTCAAACAGGATAGGATGTGTATAGTGTTTTCCGCTCTTTGATGATGTGGTTACTTCAAACGTATAAATGTCCAAGTTATGTGTTCGTGTGTGGTATGGTGTAAGATGTTTGTTAACCATTTCTTGGTTGATTAGAAATATGTTAGATCCAGAGTCTAATAGCACTTGAATCTGGATCCGTTCTCCATTGGCTTCAATGGTCGCCCTCCCTTCAATTCAAGAATAATAAGCTGGGGCTCGCGCTTCTGTTTTGGGTCTTTCGTTCTGGTGACTTGGGTCCTGTGCAGGTCACTTGTATGATATATTTGTTGTTATGCTAACTAGTGTGTTTGTTATCATGCACGCACAGTTTCACCTAATGAAGCCTCCTCAGACATACTATAATCTTTCCCTTTGGTGTACTGGGCAGCCTACTACCAGTGGTCTTTACCCCATGCTAAAGGGTTCCCATACATCTGCCATTTACTCTGCCTTTCTGGAGCCGAACTCGTATCATTAGCTTGTACTCAAGGGATTCTTCGGGCTGCGTCTTGATTACGACATGAGTCTATCATACCAATCCTCTCCACAAAGCCGAAGTACAGGTTTGGGACGGATTTACCTAGCTCCCATTAGCATGTGAACTAGGTAGCCGTAGTTTCTAATTCTCTTCCAACTTTATTTTTCTTGTTGTCAGGTATCCTGTTCCCATTATGCCATCATCCCGTCGTCCAGTTGACCTGTTATATATTCTTCTTCCTGGAAGGTTTCTCATAATCCAGGATAGACAAATTCCCCCTTGTTATTCTTGAAAAGTTCCTTGTCATAGCTGATCTGTCCGCTCTTCCTTGGATCTCCATGAAGAATTATGGGTTTTATAAGGATGCTTGTCTAATAGACTAAGTTCCGTACTGAGGGCCGATCTACATCAAATGTTGCCCTCTATTTTCATCATTTTTTGTTTAAGGTTCCTGGAGTTAATCCCGGACTAACATGAGCCGCTGCCCTAGTTACTCTCTCCTTGCTCGCCTGTCATTCTTATGACTCAATTACCACCGTTGGTATTGATTGCTTTTCGTGATTCACACTTGGCTTTGGGTTTCCCTCGAATAACCACGGAATACCTGCTAGTAGGATCTTGCCGAGGTCGAGCCCCTTGGAGGATTTCGGATTCGGTTATGGGTCCGTAACTGAGGACCTTGTCGCTGTCGCTCACACTTTGAAAAACCTTTTTTATGTTTCAACCATTTCATCCCCTTCCCAAAGTCTGTGCTTGTTCACTTGATTTACCGTGGTGGTCGGAATTGTTTGCCCCTTAGTCACCTTTATTGCCTGAGGTCGTCGATATTGGGGTTTGAAGTTTCCCCGTTTCTGTTTTATAACCCAGACCTGAACCTGTTTCCTACAGACCTTCCAAGTATGGTTGGCCAAAGTGCAGCGGGTGCACTGATAGGCTTTCTTTCGCTCTTCCATTTTGTATTAAGGGATTGCTTTATGAGCTTTCACACAATTTTAGTGGTCAACCTTTCCTACATCGTGGTCTTTTTCCACTTTTTCCGCTTGTTTATTCAATTTGTACGTGTTAGGCACATAACTCCCACAAGGGCCCAGAGGAGCAGTTTAAGAGCTCTGGGC
>QFET01003942.1:0-16901 GCA_003316355.1 Tuber calosporum
CAGTCACCACCACCACCAATTGAAATCGAAGGCGAAACAGAATACGAACTTGAAGAAATGGTCGATTCACGACTACATTACGGAAAACTCCAATATCGAGCGAAGTGGACAGGATATTCTCCTGATCACGATAAAGTTTGGTACACAGCGGAAAACTTCGAACACGCGGAAAATGCAATCAAACAGTTCCACGAAAGATACCCAGATAAACCAAGGCTGGGAGGATATCAAACAAGAAGCAACAAACGACGGTTGGGGAGACCCAATGCGAGAAATCACTCCGACTAGCATAGGCTATGCGACGGTAGAGGACCGGCAAAGGGCATCAGAACACAACGCGATGAGCTGGACGGCATGCTATGACGAGCATTGCAACGTCTATAGAGAGGACAAGGAAGGGGCCAGTTACTGGCCAAAACAACCACACGCAGAAACGAGATGGGAGGAATGCTACCGAAATAATTGTCGAGCCCACCGGGATGCGAAGATCCGGGCAGGATACTACCCCAAGGCGAGGGGTAAAAGAGAAGAACTGAGCAGGAAGGATGCTCAGCGCACGGAAGCCAGGAGGGGACGGTTGGAGAGGGGCGAGGAAACCCGAAACAACGATACCGAAAGCCAACACACGCAGGCAGATATTGAATGCCTCCAAAGAAAAATTTCGGATTTAAAATCCAACTGGATAAGGCCCAAGGAACGATCAGACTCTAGGAGGAGACCCTCGAAGCGCAACAAGCCACTATTGCGCACCAAAAACGAACTATCGAGGTGGCAGACCTGACATTGGAGATGATCAGGAAACAGTTACGCACAACGGAACAAATATTATGGAAGTTCCGTCGCGATGCAAGAAGATTTGGGAACCAGGTTATGAAACTTGGTAAATAGCTTGATGGGACTCAAGCTGAGGGGAGAGAGGAGCTATTGTCACAAATCGTGACTTAGCAATATGGAATGTTTCACATGACTCACGATTTGTGAGATCATTTATGATTAGGATGTTTGATTTGATTTATTGGTTCATGACTAACGATTGTGAGGTCATATGATGTTATGACTTTCGCACCTGACTACAAGTATGAGTCAGGGGTTTCACACAAGTGACGCGATTAGCGCACATGATCTTTTATGGAAATTGGATACTAGGGGGATTGTATACTATGACTCAAATTGTGAGTCATAGGACGTTTGTTATACTATGACTCACACGGCAGTCATAGTAAAGAGGTTACTCATGGTAAAGTCAGCAGGGTTAGGGTTGTGGGAAGAGCGCCTATATAAGGAGGGTCACGGACACAGATAGCTAGCTCTTCACGCAACCACCTAAGTTACTTCCTATGTTATATTTTACCTATTAGTTCAATCTATACTCTACTCTTATTACGACCATCCGTTTACATCGCCGACTGAAGGGTGATACCGAGAACGTATCCCTACGGAGCAGTCGCACGGGCTAGGAGTGAGAGGACTCAGCGTTCCCTAGGCGACATAAGGCTACGAGGCTGGAAGAGCGGGTAGACGAGCGGTACGTATCGTTACCTGTTGCTGTTAAAGAAGATAGTGTGCCTTGTCCGGCAGACTAAGGATAGGTTTGTAACACCTATGGACATCGGCAGCCATAGGGAACTGGCGACCTTCCAAATCGCTGATCTACCCAACCATGAGGCAGTATTAGGGCTGCCATAGTTAAGAAGACACAACCCCAAGATCGATTGGGAAAGCAACAAGATTACGTTCGGTAGCGAGATGTGTACAACGGCCAAGGATGTCCAGAACATCAAAATCCAAAGATTAAATGAAGCACCGCTCCAACCATGGAAATCTATAGCAATGGACTTTATCACCGACCTTGCGATATCAGACAGTTATGATGCCATACTGGTTGTTCTCGACCAATTAACGAAAATGAGTCATTTTATACCTTGCAACAAAGATATGAATACGAAGGACTTTGTGCAAATATTCATGAAGAAAATATTTCGCATACATGGACTGCCTCAGGATATCATCACAGATCGAGGAACCTTGTTCACATCAGACCTATGGAGAGAAACGACGAAATCGTTAGGGATAAAAAGGAGGTTGAGTACCACTTTCCACCTTCAAACCGATGGACAAACTGAGAGGACTAATGGCATACTAGAACAATACCTACGAGCCTACATCAACTAAAAAACCGGACGACTAGGCCGACCTACTACCACTGGCTGAATTTGTATACAACAATGCAAAGCAGGAAACAATAAAGACCACACCATTTTAAGCTAATTATGGTTACCACCCGGAGTATGAGGCAATTGGCGACATGATACCGAAAGAAAGGACTGTTAAGGAAGAGATGGGTCAGCTGCACAGTATCCTACGTCAGGAAATGGCCTATCCACAATTGCGACAAAAAGAAAACTACGATCAACACAGAAAACCTGATCCGAATCTCCAGTCAGGCGCCATAGTCTGGTTACTGCCAAGGAATATAAGGACCACAAGACCATGCAAGAAGCTGGATTACAAGAAAATCGGACCATTCAAGATCCTTAGGAAGTTGGGCACAAGTGCCTATAAATTTGCCTTGTCCCAACTGATCAAGGTCCACAACACCTTCCTCATCTCACTTCTCGAACCATATCACTGCAATCAGTTTCCCTCACAAAAGCAATCACCACCACCTCCAATCGAGATAGAAGGACAAAGCGAGTACGAACTCGAAGAAATCCTTGATTCACATATATACTGAAGACGCCTACAATACAGAGCCAAGTAGACTGGCTACTCACCAGAACACGACAAAACTTGGTACCCTGCGGAGAACTTCAACAATGCCAGCATCGCCATTGAACATTTCCATCAGCAGTACCCAGGAAAACTCAGAATGGGTTACAGTCAAGATCGAGCCCGTGGAGGAAATGACCTTGGCACACAGTGATGGTTTGGGTGATAGGCCAAGAGGTATCACACCACCCAGCCCCCCATATGCAACGCAGGAGGAAAGACAGAAACAGGCAGAACATAACGCTCTCTGATGTACAGCCTGCTACGATGACCACTGACAGGTTTATTTACGCGATAAGGAAGGAAGTAATTAGTTTCATAAACAACCAAAGATACGCAAAGAACAACAACCCCTCTAGGAATCATCCTGTATCCACTGCTTCAAGGACATCTGCCATGTAGATCGACACGACAAAATCGATGCCGGTTACAACCCAAGACGCATGGGGTAAGCAGCCCCCCTGAATGAAATGGATTCACGCATATGGAAGAGGAAGGCGACTGTGAGGACACAGTTGAGGTGGGAGGAGGGCAAAAGAAATGAATCGGTACTTGACCAGATATGGGATGTCTGGAACGACAAATCGAGGGATTAAAAAACCAACTTGGCAGTGCCGAAGCCACAATTCGGAACCAAAGAGAGGATATACGGACCTACTAGAGCATGATTGCCGAACGAGATTGAACCATCAGAACGGCAAACCTAACTTTGGAAGAGGTCCGGAAAAGTTGGCAGCAGCCCGAACATCAGGTTCGGATGTTGAAAAAGGAATTGCGCAGGTTTGGAGAGAGCATGACGAGGATAGGAGTTGAGCCTGATGGGACTCGGGCTGATCGGAGAGGAGAGCTAATGTCATGATTGGTGACTAAGCAAGGCAGGATTTCGCATGACTCATAGCTATGAGTCATAAGGTTGTTATATTTCGTACTATGACTCATTAGGGTCATAGGGTTTCACATGATGCACAATAGTGCAAATCATGGTTATATTGTGATTGGTTGATTGTGCGCATGACTCACAGTTGTGAGTCATATGATGTAATGAGTTTCGCACATGACTCACATTACGAGTCATGGGTTTCGCGCATGTGACCACTTTGGGATACATAACTGGTTGTACGAGTTATGATTGGATTTGGAACGTTGTGGAGTTGACTCAGAGGGGTCAGCTGATGGATTTCATACTATGACTCATTATGAGTCATCGAGGTTATGTGACTCATTGGTATGAGTCACCAGGGTTAGAGTTGAGGGAAGAGTGCCTATATAAGAACTCTAGGTGGCCTGTATCTAGCACTCTTCACCCAACCATCTAAGTTCTTTCCTATACAATTACTTTACCTCTCTACCTCTCCACTCCTCTATTGGTGTTGTGCGATAGGAACCATAGGGTTTGGCTGTCCATACAACGTAGCCATAGGCCTAAGAGCAATAGTGGAAACCTGCCTAGTGGTAACCTAGTCCCAAGTATCTCGAGAATCCCAAAGGGACCCTGAAGATACTATTAGGATAGGGGGAGAAGCGTCGATGGATAGGTCTTCAATAGACAAGGTAAAAGGTATGGAACTAATAGAGTGACTGTTCAACTTGTAGTATTAAAGATGATAGTCCTGTGAGGCTTGAGAGTCCGAATCCTTAAGGGATTGTAGGCTCTTTAAATACAAAAGATTGTAGCTAGGAAAACTAAACAAAAGCGCAAACATCCTGTCCAACAAACATGCTAACAGAGGCAGCATACCAAGGTAACCATATTCCAAAAACAGAGGGTTAAAAGCGACAGGACGGAACTAACAAAACAAGTAATGGAATCTAAACAGGAAGGAACAAGAGATCGCTACTACTATACAAATCCAGTAGGTATAGCAGGAGGATAGCGATACCCAAATGGGTAGAAGCAAGGAGGGGTAGTGATAAGCGAAACAAGGAAAGAATAACCAGTTAGGAAGTCATAACCAAGTAGGAATGGACAACCAAATAGTAGCGCTTATCAGGTATAAACCCAAATAAGTAATAACCAACATCAAGTCAGAGGTAATAGTAAAAACATAATAGGATTCCGTTACATTCCCCTTAAAAGAAATAAAAACAAACAAATAAATAAATAAGGAATATCGTAAAGGGCTTAATGACCAACCCGCCTTTGGAGCATTCCACTCAATTTCAAAACATATAACTTGATCAGTAAACATATATCCATCACTGGTGTCAGGACCTTACACATTTATAAGCCCCATAGTAGCGAAGAAAATACCATGAAGCAGTTAGCTTTCCATCTCAGATTCATCCAAGGTGAAGAGTGTTGTGCTGGTATCGGATTCTGAGTAGTTTGAGTCTTGGAGAGGTTTCCAAAATCCGTCAGGGTCAAGCTCAGGTGAGAGGGGGGCATAGTCTAGTTTCTGCAGTGTCCAGGCAGAGAAAGTCTCGCCATGGGACCAAGGGAGTCTGAAAGGTATAGATTCATTGTAGGTATCGAACCAGTAGGATCTGATGAGGGTGCTGGCGCCTTCTAGGTTGTAGAGGGGTTCCCATTTTGCTTCAAAGTCGTCATAGCCTTTCCAATGGATCAAGAACTGTCTTTTCCTGTGATAGATTCAATCTTTGAGTATCTTTTCGATTTCCCATTGCTCTTGTCCACTGGCATCGATGGTGACAGGTTCTTTGGATATGGGTTCAGGTGTTCCTGGGAAGGCGAAGGGGTTGGGTCTTAGGTAAATGCGAAGATGGCTTCGATGGATCCATGGGTGGATTCCTGCCATCACTGGAGGGAGTATGAGTTTGTAGTTGTTATGTCTGTCAGGTCCTTCGCTCACTGAGAAAGGTCGTAACCAGGGTCCAACTAGCTTGTGATTTCGTCCAACCTTATGGACATAGGGTGCTGACTTAAGGATAACTTCGGTTTCGTTAGTGATGATTGGGGGTCCATCCTTTCTTCTGTTTTCGCTGGAGGTGGTTTGGCGTGCTCTGGCCTTCTTGAGGGCATCTCTGGCGAGTTGCTGGTTTTTCATGATCTGGGAAGCAATCTCGTCTGCTGCTTGTACTGAAGTGGGGAGAACTCTGACGCTTGGGAGGAGGTTTGTAGTCTGCCAAAGGTGATTTCGAAGGGAGAGAGTTCTGTGCTATCGCTGGGGGCTGCATTGATTGCAGTGTGGACATGAGGTAGGTGGCGAACCCACTTGGTTCCTTTAGGGTTGACATAGTTCCTAAGGCATTGGCGAACAGTTCTGATTCTGCGCTCAGTCTGTCCATTGGTCTGGTGATGGTAAGCTGTAGCCATGTTGAGATCAACATTGAGATTCGCCATAAGCTGTGTCCAAAAGCGTGAGGTAAACTTGGGGTCTCTGTCAGAGACTAGGGAGGTAGGGAAACCGTGAATGGAGAAGACTCGCTCAATGAGGGTGTGGGCGGTTTCGATAGCTGTGATGTTCTGGGAGACTGGTATGAGGTAGGTAAAGCCACTGAATCGATCCAAGACAACCATGATGAGTTCAAGCTTGGAATCGCTGGGGAAAGGTCCTGCAAAGTCAATTGCAAGGAACAAGAATGGCTCCCAGGGGACAGGGAGAGGGGTGACTGATCCTTCAGGGACGGTGGTAGGTTGCTTGTTGAGCTGGCATAGGTGGCATCTGCGGACATAGTCTTTAAAATCGTTCCTCATGGAGAGCCAGTAGAAGTGTCTTGAAGCATATTCAAAACATTTCTGCCAACCCATATGTGCCATTTGTTCATGGTTAATGCTCACAATTTCGCTCCTGATGTTAGCACCTTGATAGCTTGCTTCATAGGGGACATAAGGACAGTCTCTACAGTCATCCTTCCCCTTTCTGATGAGAACTCCATCATATAAGAGCCAGTCAGGGTGGTCGATAGCCTTGGTAACTACCTCAAGGAGAGGGTCATTCTGGGTAGCATTTTGAATGCAGGAGTACCACTTTCCTTTCATGTGGTTCGTAAGCTGAAAAGCACGAAGGTCAAGCTGTGAAGAAGGCTGATCAAAGAAGCAGTCCTCATAATCGACAGGTGCTTCTGGGGTAGGTAGGTCCCATCCTTGGCCGATATCCGATATTTCTCTTTCTTTTCCTTTATCAATAACTGTATGAAAGACTGGGTAGCCATCATCATCGTGGAGGGGAGGTGGAACAGCCCATCTGTGTTCTGCTCTGCGCTTGGGATGATGTGGGGAGACAAAGTTGGAGGAAGAGTAGATAGGCAAGGGTCCTGGAATATCGCGATATCCTGAGGGAAAGTATCCTGTATTCTTTCCATTCATGTGGGTTTGGCATTCGTCCCAGACACAGGCAGTCCAGTGCATGGCTCTGTGCCTATTAGATTCAAGAAATCGGTCCAGTTCATTGACTGGGGGTCGAGGAGGGTCTGGTGTGGACTGAGGGTCAGGTTCAGTAGGTGAGCTGCTGGGGGGAATATTTCCGGAGGTGGTAACTGCAAGGGATTCCAGTTGGGTGATAGAATCATGGATTCATTTAAAGCAGTTCGTGATAGCATCTGGATGCAGTGCTTGGTCCATATCTCCTGGAGTATTGTTAATTCTCGCCGCAAGGCCTGACAGTTGAGCTTTAGCTCGTTCAATAAGTACTGTGGCCTGGGATGGCTCTTGAGGGTTGCTGAGATATGAGGAGGTCTCGACGATTTCACAACCTTGTATGGCATTGGTTGCAAGCTCGAGGGTGTCTGCTGCTTTGTCCATGGCTTGTTCAACAGAATCTGAGTAGTGACTCGCTTCTTGGGAGCTGGAGGGGTTTGAGCTGGTGCCATGATGTGAGTTCCACATGGAGTGGTGTTCAGGAGTAAAAATGCGAGTGGGTACTTGAAGAGTGAGGGCAGAAGAAGGGTCTAGGGCATGGGCGATATTGAGGTAGTGTCTTGATACACTGTTCATGGTGGAGGAGGGGGTTTTTATAGGCTTCTTCTCTGTGGGGTCTTCGAGTATTTGGTCTTCTTCGGCTGGGGTGTCTTCATAGATCGTTGATAGTGCATCTGCAAGGACATTATCTTTGGCAGGTCTGTGTATGATATCGAAATCATAAGATTGCAGGAACATGCGCCATCTTGTTTGGCGGTAAGGTAGGTCGGTCTGCTTCAAGAAAAAGGATAGTTCCTTGTTGTCATACACAACCGTGAACTTGGTGCCATATAGAATCGGATGCAATGCCTTAATGGCATCCACAATCGCCAAAAGTTCCAGTTCATGGACAGGGTAGTGCAGCTGACTTGTTGCCAACTTGCTGCTGTGGAATGCGGCAGGGTATGCTTTCTCAGGGGAGGGTCCTTGGCCAACCCATGCTCCTGATCCAACCTTAGAGGCGTCAGTAATGAGGTATATTGGATCAGCTGATGTCTCATATGAGATAGGGCGGAGCGGAATTGTCTCCTTGGCCAGTGCTTAACCTGTTTGAAGGCTTCCTCATGCAGGGGTCGCCTTTCAAACACATCTTGGGAAATTAGGTCCGTGAGGGGTGCAGTGGTGGAGGCAAGGTGTAGAAGGAACTGTGCATGATATATCACAACTCCAATAGAGGTCGGAACTTCCTTTTTCGATTTTGGTGTGGGCCAGTCTTGGATAGATCGAATTTTTTCTCGGTTTGCATGAATTCCTCTCTCATCTATAACATGTCCTAGGAGTGAGAGCTTGGTGGCGAAGAATTTGCACTTGGCTGGTAATGCTTTGATTTGATGCTGCTTCAGTCTTTCCAAGACTGATCTGATCTGTGAAATGTGGTCCTCAACTGTTTCTGAGTAGATGGTAATGTTATCCATGTATGCCCAATCGAATTTTCCAATAAATCCATCTAGGACAAACTCTATAACTCTCATAGCTGTAGCAGGGGCGTTGGCATCTCCTTGCAGCATAACTCTGCATGCAAAGGATCCAAAGGGTGTCTTGATGGTGTTGTATTTCTCATCGCTGGGGAGAACTCGAATTTGGAAGTACCAGTTTGCTACGTCTATGGTGGATTTGAACTTTGCTCTTGCAACAGTTCTGAGTATCATGGCTTGGTTGGGAATCACTCCATGGTCCTTGATAGTAATATCATTCCTGGGTACAAGGTCTGCAAGCAGTCTGATTTCGCCACTGGGTTTCAGCTTTGGAAATATGTTGACTGGGTTGTGTGCCTCGCTTGGGTAAATGATTCCTTTCGCTTTGCAGTCCTCGATCAATGCTCTGTATGCTAGCATGATTTTGTCAGGGAATGTGAAGAATCTCGGATTATGGTCCGAAATTGTGTCTTTCAGCAGGATGTGGTGGTTGACATCTCTCAAGGGTGGTAATTCCGCTGTTTTCAAGCCAGGGAATACTGTAGGAAACTCGGAAATGTAGTCAGGGGCATCTGCTTCATTCATTGCTGAAAATCGTGCATTGGTTGCTCTCTTGCAGGTTAAGGTGATTCCTTTGTCAGGGAAGATGATAATAGATTTTCCGCAATCTATAACAGCATGGTGTGCAGTAAGGTAAGGCATTCCTAGGAAGATATCGTAGTTGTCCAGGGAACAGACTAGGGCTTCTGAGATATCTCCGCCTTCTTTGTCAATCTGTATGACAGGCTTTGCAACATAGTTGATTGCTGAGTGTGATCCTTTGACTGCCATCTTCAGGTTGATAGGGGTCTCGAGGTCTCTGGTAGGGATTTGGTGGGTAGTGACAAACTTTCCTGATATCAAGTTGTCTCCTGTAGTTCCTGTATCGAATAGTGCCTTTGCTTTGTAGCCATTGACTGTGATGTATGCTTCGAGGGCTTGGGATTGAGTTCCACTAGGTCCTGCATGGTTTGTGGTAACTGTAACTGATTCCTTCACATGGGGATCGTCTTCCTGGGTGTGGTATGTTCTCCTGACATTCTGGGGTCTCCTGGTTCCTCCATGGCCTCCATTTCCTCGCTGCTGGGTGCTCCTATGCTTCTTCTTCTCAAAGCAGTTATCGGAGTAGTGTCCATGTTTTCCACAATAGTAACAGTCATTATCTCTTCTACGCCGATCCTTCTCAGCCTGGGATACTCTTGGATGCTGAGAGGTAATGTTGGAGAACCTTGGTTGATTTCGCTGGGTGTTGTTCTAGGGGCGCTTGGGTGCTTGTTGGGAAACTGCATTAGAGGTTGCATTTCCTTGACGATTTCCATAGAGTCCTGTAGAGTGGGCAATTACATCTCGCTTTTCCGCTATCTCCACTAGCTGGTCAAAGGAGGTATCTGAAGTGATGTGTAGTTTCACTTCTCGCTTGAGTTTGATATCCATGGCATCTAGGAGTCTCTGCTACGCTGAATAGTCCGAAATTATTCCTAGGGGAAGACTGTCTCTCAAGGTTTCAAGTCTGATTACAGTGTCGGTAATCTGTGCTGTTTTTCCGCCGGTAGTTTGCTTGACTTGTAGCTACTGTTCATAGATGGTATCAGTGAATGTAGAATGAAGGAAGTAGGCCTCGAATTTCTGTTTGAGTCCAGCAACTGTGTGGTCTCCTTGGGAAGCTTCATATTGGGTAAATTTATCGAGGGCTTTCTCTCTGCAATAGGCTCCATAGTATTGCAGGGCTTCAGGGGCATCGTCAATTATGACAAAGCTGGCGATGTATCGATGGACTGTATTGAACCATGAGTTGATTCTCAATGGGTCTCGATCTTTTCCTTCTCCTGTGAATGTAAATGGTGCTGGCCATTTAGGACGATTATTTCCTTCTGGGGGGACTGACATGGCGATGGGTGCAGGGCTTGGATTGCTTGGTGGACTTGGGGGACTAAGTGGTCTTGGTGGACTAGGTAAATCGTCTGGTGCAGGGCTTAGTTCTCTTGGTAGACTAGGAGGTCTAGGTGGCGAAGCTGGGGGTGCTGGTCATGGAGAGTCCTCTGGACCGGAATCTGATTCTGATTCTGAGCTTGGTTCTTTCTTGGATTGGACTTCTTGGTGGAGCTGTTCTTGGACTTGTTCTTGGACTTAGGCTTGGTCTTGGACTTGGTCTGGAGTTTGGGCTTGGGCGTGGTCTTGGGCTTGGTCTTGGTCTTCTTCTTCGGTACTGCTGCAATCTACTGAAGATAGTTCTGAGTCCTCAGATGGTGGTGCAGGTGGGGGTACTGGCGCTTGAATTTGGGGTCCTGAGGAGGATGCTACCGATCCTCTAGTGAAGTGCCTTCTGGTATCTCTTGGAAGCGAAATGGTTGCTAGATAGGGTGAGCTGGTCTCGCCAGGAGTCCGCTCAAGGCCTTCTTGGAAACAGGGAGGTGTACTAGTACTGCAGGGTCAAGGTAGGCGAAGGGTGATCAGTCCTCTGCCGAAGATCAAAGGTATACTTGAGTCTAGGTCAAAAAATGTAACCTACTCCCAAGTATCTTGAGAATCCCGAAGGGACCCTGAAGATACTATTAGGATAGGGGGAGAAGCATCGATGGATAGGTCTTCAATAGACAAGGTAAAAGGTATGGAACTAATAGAGTGACCGTTCAACTTGTAGTATTAAAGATGATAGTCCTGTGAGGCTTGAGAGTCCGAATCCTTAAGGGATTCTAGGCTCTTTAAATACAAAAGATTGTAGCTAGGAAAACTAAACAAAAGCGCAAACATCCTGTCCAACAAACATGCTAACAGAGGCAGCATACCAAGGTAACCATATTCCAAAAACAGAGGGTTAAAAGCGACAGGATGGAGCTAACAAAACTAGTAATGGAATCCAAACAGGAAGGAACAAGAGATCGCTACTACTATACAAATCCAGTAGGTATAACAGGAGGATAGCGATACCCAAATTGGTAGAAGCAAGGAGGGGTAGTAATAAGCGAAACAAGGAAAGAATAACCAGTTAGGAAGTCATAACCAGGTAGGAAGGGACAACCAAATAGTAGCGCTTAGCAGGTATAAACCCAAATAAGTAATAACCAACATCAAGTCAGTAGTAATAGTAAAAACATCAGAGGATTCCGTTACACTAGTACTACTCGTTGCAATAGTACTCTTACTCTGGTGGCTGAGATTAGCGCCATTCCCCATACCGGACTATATCAACGGCCCGGTTATATTCATACAACCCCAAGACAAGTAGTTACCTGTTGTAAGTCAGCTTACCGCATAGGCTCGTAACATTAGCAATTTCCTGTAGTTAAGGGATCATCCAGCAACGGAGAAGAGACCTTATCAATATATTAAGCTATTAAGATATTCAGCCTTCGAGAACCTTTTATCTCTCATCATATTCTTTGGTATGCTTTCCTGCCACTTCTCTGATTTTCTCAATACCAACATGGCATAAACAATTCCACTGTACCCAATTGGCTACCCTGCACAGGAGGATTCCCCTTAACTATGGGGTTTGATTTTTTTTGAATATCTCATATATTCGTCGTTAAGAAACAAGAACGTGCATGGAGCGCTAGCTATGGCAAAAACAAAACCTTAATTCCAAACAAACATCCTCCGCGCCCCAGGGATCAAAACCCGTACTCCCAGGACCCTCTGGTATGGGCCTAACCGCACATCTCGCCTACAAGCAAACAAACCCCCAGCTGGCTAACGAGACAACAGGTTGAAAGTAAGAAGCAGGAAAGCAGGAAAGCATAAGGAAAACCCTTGACAAAAACTAAAACAAATAAGGGGACATTAGCCACTACAATTGCACCCATAAAGGCGCTGGCAGGTTGATGATGGACCTGGGATTCCGAGGTAACCGACGGCATTAACACAGGTCCAAGAGACAGTGCAATACTAGGACCAGGCGTAACCGAAGGCAGATTTGACCGTGGGTAAGAGTCGTAGAAAGGGGAGGTAGTATGGTACCAGCTGAAAAGGAGAGGAGCAGTAGGGTGCCAGCCATAGTTGAGGCAGTAAGGTGCCAGCTTCGAGGAGGGGGGAGCAGTAGGGTGCCAGCCGATCAACCGTGTGGAGAGGAGAGAGGAGGAGAGGAGGAGGAGGGGTAGACCCAATTATCAGGGACAGAACCGTGTGCGTACCCATCTAGGCAGTTCTCAAAGAACAGAGAGCGGAGGAATCGACCATTGGACTGCAGAGCAACCATAGGCCTGTTGGGAGTTTCCTCCTACTGCAAGTGTGTCTCCCAGCTATATGACGGTAGGGTGTTGCCGACCGTGCAAATGTTAAGCGAGGCAGAGCAAACAAGCTAAGCAAGGCGAAACAAGAGCGGGGAAAGGAGAGGAAACCATCAACTAGGATGGAAAGGAGAGGATGGACTTAAAGGGGTAGACCCTAATGAGTTTGGCGACGGGAGATGGAGGTAAACAAGTCCCCACCCCATAGCATAGCCAGAGGAGGTAGGAACCCGGGTGGTGGAGTTGGTGATGATTTCTCGTGGTGTTGAGATTTCAAGCGCCGGGTGTGTAGAGGAGACGGAGGATGCCCCTTAACTATGGGGTACATCTAGCTCTTTATACAATTCTCTTGGTACTCATGTTAGCTATTTATATGAAGTATCCTTAGATACCTAGACTATAGTCAATGATACTTGAAACCCTATTTGACCATGAAAATGTTTTCCTTGATCAATTAAATTATCCCACAAACTATCTATTATTCTAAGGGAGTCTAGCACTACACCAGGAAATAGCCTTCAATCCATTTGCCAAATTAACTAACTTCAGGTTGATGCACTCTATTTACAAACATCTTAGAAAATATCAGTTGATCAATCTCGATAGCCGCCTTTCTTACATATATGCACTCTGGTGCACATGCATGTGGTTTATCAATAGTCCTTATCATCCTTGCCCAGAGTCTGGATCTTTCAACTGGCCTAAGCAGTACTGCTATAGACCCTACTTCTTGCCAGCATGGGTTGTAGTTAAATAGTAACCTCCAGGTTCTAAATACTATCACCTCATATAATTTGTACCATTTCCCATAAGGGTAACAAACTATAACTCTGGTGTGGTTGCCAAATTTAACCCAACCATGTATGCCAACTTATTTAATGTGATTGAGTGGCTTGATAAGCTAGTAGTACCTATATTAAAAGATCTTCCTAACATTCTAGCTCTGGAGCTATTGACTCGACATAAAATGCAAGACGTTCTAGTTATACAAGCTGCAAATAATATTACTTTATGTGTGATACCAGACAGTCGCACAAGACTTTTGAAACTATTGAATTTATCAATCAACCATCCATTAAAAGATATTCTTAAAGTATTAAGGGTTTTGCAAATAGACTTACCTATCGAAAAGGAAATGGAAAGAAACAAAAGGTAAAGAAAAAGACTGTATACTATCTATGAGACTGAAATTCAGGATGAGTTGGATAATTGACTAGATGTAATTGATAAGGAAGTACATAAAATCTTATAATAATGAGAAAGGCTTACGGGAAGGATCACAGGTGTAACCTACTCCCAAGTATCTCGAGAATCCCAAAGGAACTCTGAAGATACTATTAGGATAGGAGGAGATGTGTCGATGGATAGGTCTTCAATAGACAAGGTAAAAGGTATGGAACTAATAGAGTGACCGTTCAACTTGTAGTATTAAAGATGATAGTCCTGTGAGGCTTGAGAGTCCGAATCCTTAAGGGATTGCAGGCTCTGTAAATACAAAAGATTGTAGCTAGGAAAACTAAACAAAAGCGCAAACATCCTGTCCAACAAACATGCTAACAGAGGCAGCATACCAAGGTAACCATATTCCAAAAACAGAGGGTTAAAAGCGACAGGATGGAGCTAACAAAACAAGTAATGGAATCCAAACAGGAAGGAACAAGAGATCGCTACTACTATACAAATCCAGTAGGTATAGCAGGAGGATAGCGATACCCAAATGGGTGGAAGCAAGGAGGGGTAGTGATAAGCGAAACAAGGAAAGAATAACCAGTTAGGAAGTCATAACCAAGTAGGAAGGGACAACCAAATAGTAGCGCTTATCAGGTATAAAGCCAAATAAGTAATAACCAACATCAAGTCAGTAGTGATAGTAGAAACATAATTGGATTCCGTTACATTCCCCTTAAAATAAATAAAACAAACAAAACAAATAAGGAATATCCTAAAGAGCTTAATGACCAACCCGCCTTTGGAGCATTCCACTCAATTTCAAAACATATAACTTAATCAGTAAACATATATCCATCACTGGTGTAAGGACCTTACACCTTTATAAGCCCCATAGTAGCGAAGACAATACCATGAAGCAGTTAGCTTTCCATCTCAGATTCGTCCAAGGTGGAGAGTGTTGTGCTGGTATCGGATTCTGAGTAGTGTGAGTCTTGGAGAGGTTTCCAAAATCTGTCAGGGTCAAGCTCAGGTGAGAGGGGGGCATAGTCTGGTTTCTGAAGTGTCCAGCTAGAGAAAGTCTCGCCATGGGACCAAGGGAGTCTGAAAGGTATAGATTCATTGTAGGTATCGAACTAGTAGGATCTGCTGAGGGTGCTAGCGCCTTCTAGGTTGTAGAGGGGTTCCCATGTTGCTTCGATTTCGTCATAGCCTTTCCAATGGATCAAGGACTGTCTTTTTCTGCGATAGATTCGATCTTTGAGTATCTTTTCAATTTCCCATTGTTCTTGCCCACTGGCATCGATGGTGACAGGTTCTTTGGATATGGGTTCAGGTGTTCCTGGGAAGGCCAAGGGGTTGGGTCTTAGGTAAATGCGAAGATGGCTGCGATGGATCCATGGGTGGATTCCTGCCATCACTGGGGGAAGTATGAGTTTGTAGTTGTTGTGTCTATCAGGTCCTTCGCTCACTGGGAAGGGTGCAAACCATGGTCCAACTAGCTTGTGGTTTCGTCCAACCTTATGGACATAGGGTGCTAACTTGAGAATAACTTCAGTTTCGTTTGGGATGATTGGGGGTCCATCCTTTCTTCTGTTTTCGCTGGAGGTAGTTTGGCGTGCTCTGGCCTTCTTGAGGGCATCTCTGGCGAGTTGCTGGTTCTTCATGATGTGGGAAGCAATCTCGTCTGCTGCTGGTACTGAAGTGGGGAGAACTCTGACGCTTGGGAGGAGGTTTGGTAGTCTGCCAAATGTGATTTGGAAGGGAGAGAGTTCTGTGCTATCGCTGGGAGCTGCATTGATTGCAGTCTGGACATGAGGTAGGTGGCGAACCCACTTGGTTCCTCAGGGGTTAACATAGTTCCTAAGGCATTGACGAACAGTTCTGCTTCTGCGCTCAGTCTGTCCATTGGTCTGGTGATGATAAGCTGTAGCCATGTTGATATCAACATTAAGATTCGCCATAAGCTGTGTCCAAAAGCGTGAGGTAAACTTGGGGTCTCTGTCAGAGACTAGGGAGGTAGGAAAACCGTGAATGGAGAAGACTCGCTCAATGAGGGTATGTGCTGTTTCGATAGCTGTGATGTTTTGGGAGACTGGTATGAGGTAGCTAAAACCACTGAATCGATCCAAGACAACCATGATGAGTTCAAGCTTGGAATCGCTAGGGAAGGGTCCTGCAAAGTCAATTACAAGGGACGAGAATGGCTGCCTGGGGACAGGGAGGGGGGTGACTGATCCCTCTGGGACTGTGGTAGGTTGTTTGTTGAGCTGGCATAGGTGGCATCTGCGGACATAGTCTTTAAAATCGTTCCTCATGGAGAGCCAGTAGAAGTGTCTTGAAGCATATTCAAAACATTTCTGCCAACCCATGTGTGCCATTTGTTCATGGGTGATGCGCACAATTTCGCTCCTAATGTTAGCACCGCATAGCTTGCTCCATAGGGGACATAAGGACAGTCTCTACTGTCATCCTTCCCCTTTCTGATGAGAACTCCATCATATAAGAGCCAGTCAGGGTGGTCGATAGCCTTGGTAACTACCTCAAGGAGAGGGTCATTCTGGGTAGCATTTCGAATGCTGGAGTACCACTTTCCTTTCATGTAGTTGGTAAGCTGAAAAGCGCGAAGGTCAAGCTGTGAAGAGGGCTGATCAAAGAAACAGTCCTCATAATCGACAGGTGCTTCTGGGGTAGGTAGGTCCCATCCTTGGTCGATATCTGGTATTTCTCTTTCTTTTCCTTTCTCAACAACTGTATGAAAGACTGGGTAGCCATCGTCATTGTGGAGGGGAGGAGGAACAGCCCATCTGTGTTCTGCTCTGTACTTGGGATGTTGAGGGGAGACAAAGTTGGAGGAAGAGTAGAGAGTCAAGGGTCCTGGAATATCGCGAGATCCTGAGGGAAAGTATCCTGTATTCTTTCCATTCA
>QFET01003945.1:0-50038 GCA_003316355.1 Tuber calosporum
TACGAGAGTATAATATGGCCATATCCATCGCAAAAAGCACATTCCATGTCAAATCCATGAAGTTTCTCGGGTATATAGTGGCTGTTGATGGAGTCACTATGAGCGAGCGCAAAGTTGAATCAATTAAGTGCTGGCAACCACCTACCTTGGTAAAAGAGATTCAAATCTTTATGGGATTTGCCAATTTTTACCGACGATTCATAAAGAATTTTTCCGCACTATGTGCACCAATTACCGATTTATTAAAGGGAAATCCAAAGGATTTTGTTTGGGGAGAAATACAGCAAATTGCTTTTGATGAACTCAAACGACAGTTTATTACAGCTCCCATACTTTGTTACTTTCATCCTTTAAGAGAAACGGTGGTGGAAACTGATGCAAGCGATTATGCTCTCGGATGTGTTCTGTCTCAGTATATGGATGAGAAGTTACACCCACTTGCATTTCATTCCAGGAAGCTTACCCCAGCGGAACGCAACTATGATATCCATGATAAAGAATTATTGGCAATATTAGGTGCTTTGGAAGAATGGCGACACTACCATGCAGGAACTGATGAACCTTTCACCATCTATACCGATCATCAAAATCTACAGTACTTTCTTACAACAAAGGCCTGGTCAGCAAGACAAATCCGGTGGGCACAAAAGTTAACCGATTTTAACTTTAAAATCATTTACAGACCTGGAACCAAAGGAGGTAAACCTGACGCACTAAGCAGGCGGCTAGAGTACCGCCCTAAGGAGGGAGCTGAGCATGCCAAGCAAGCTATACTTCAGTCTCATCACTTTGGAACCTACCAGAATAACCGAAACTTAGTGGTTTCGGTTACATGGGGAATGGAGAATTTAGAACAACCCCAACCAGGATTGCCAAAAGAGCAAAGCACGAGTTCGGTTAAGGTTAAGAGGTTACAACAGGAAGCAAGAATTGCTACTCGAGGTTCCAAGTTAGCGGCGGGACACCACCTATACAGCACTGAGGATACCATAGTTCCTTCTAAAGGGCAAGTGCTCATTGGGATGGGATTAGCCATAGGACTACCAATTGGAACATATGGCCGTATTGCACCACGGAGTGGATTGGCAGTCAGGCATGGTATTTCCATTGGAGCCGGAGTAGTGGATGCGGATTATAGGGGGGAGGTTAAGATCCTCCTAGTCAACACTACTGACAAGGCTTTTCAGGTACGGACCGGAGACCGCATAGCGCAAATGATTGTGGAAAGAATTGATGAGAGAGAGCTTCATGAAGTTAGGGAGTTGGAAGATAAGGAACGAGCAGGTCAAGGATTTGGGAGCTCGGGTATCCACTTGGAGGAAACTCAGCCGCAACTATGTTTCCTACATTCTAATGCCAAACACGAGTTCCTGGACACAACCGATATGGCCGTCCACCCCATATGCACCAAAGGACAAACCTTAATGTCCAATGCAATAATTGCTAGGTGCAATGTCAAGGGATTTGATATGAACTTCATGGAAAGGGTAAAAGAGAAAGCAAAGGATGATCCAGAGTGGATGCGTATGAAGCAGGAGTTACAACAATTAGGAGATGATGGCAAGCCAATACCGAAACAAAAGACTATGACGGATGGAATGCTGTTCTATAAAGAACGTCTATACATTCCCCAGGACGAAACTCTGCAAACTGATATCGCAAAAGGTTGTCATGACTCAAAGGTTGCAGGACATTTCGGTCAAGAAAAAACTCTAGAAATTATCACTAGAGATTTTTACTGGAAAGGAATTACCAACTGGATAAACGACTATGTACGGTCATGTACAGAATGCCAAAAGGCCAATGCACCAAGGCATGCACGCTTTGGCCTACTGCAACTATTGCAAGTACCTTTTGCAGCTTGGGCATCCACCTCGGTAGATTTTATTACGCAACTACCCAATCTGGAGGTTACAACCAAATCATGGTTGTAGTTGACCGATTCACGAAAATGGCCCATTTTATCGGTCTAGAGGAAAATGCGACCGCAAAGGATGTCGCTCAGGCATTTATCAAAGAAGTTTGGAAACTTCATGGTCTACCAACCGAAATAATCTCCGACATGGACGCAAAGTTTGCAGGAGAATTCTCTGAGTCTCAGTGCAGGATGTTAGGCATAAAGAGAAAAATGTCCACCGCATACCACCCTCAGACTGATGGACAAACTGAAAGGGTCAACCAAGTGCTGGGAGGATACCTGCGGACATTTGTCAACTATGATCAGGATGATTGGTACCACCTATTACCATTAGCCGAGTATGCATACAACAACTCAGTAACAAGCGCTCATGGAATAACACCATTCTTTGCAAAGTATGGTTACCACCCTCAAACAGAATGGATGAAGGAGCGAGAAGCCCAGAATCCCGGAGCTACTATGTATGCTCACTGGATGAAAACGATATAGGAAAAGGCAAAGGAATCACTGGAAAAGACTCGGGAAGGAATGATCAAATACTATGACCGCAAGGCTCACAGCCAACCAGACTTCAAAACTGGTGATTGGGTTATGCTAAATGCAAAGAATATCCGTACTAAGCGACCGTCCAAGAAGTTAGCACCAAAATTATACGGTCCATTCAAAATCCAGGAGCAACGCGGAAATCTTGCCTACAAGTTGGAATTATCTGAACGCTGGAAAATCCATCCAGTATTCCATGTATCGCTACTTGAGCTATACAGAACGTCAGTTAGACCAGGCCGAGAACAACCACCCATGACACCAGAAGATGTTGAAGGTGACCTAGAATGGGAGGTTGAAAAAATCATTAAGAGTGAAATAATCTCTTATGAACGAAGATTAAAAGGACGGTCAAGAACCATCAAAGAACTTCGATACTTTGTTAAGTGGAAGGGATGTTCAGAAGATGAGAAAACCTGGGAACCACCAGAGCACTTACAGCATGCTCAAGAATTGGTAGAAGATTTTCATGAGGAAAATTCGGAGATGCCAAGGTTGGGCTAGGTAGTATCTCCGGAAAGGTTTTTCCTGCTGTGGCCAAGTTATCGCAGAAGGTTTTTTAACCCTACCGGAAGGAGTACTAAAAGGTTATATTGCTTCGGGACGAAGCCTGGAGAGGGGGAGCTGATGTTACACATATGGGAAATGGTACAAATTAGTTGATGTGATAGTATATAGAACTGGGAGGTTACTATATGACTACAACCCATGCTGGCAAGAAGTAGTGTCTATAGCAGAGCTGCTCAGCCTCTGTGAAAGATCTAGACTCTAATGTATGGAGGAGTACGACTCTTGATAATCCGCATGCATATGCACTTGAGTGCATATATGCAGGAAAGACGGCAATCCAGACTGATCAACTGGTATTCCGTAGGATGTTGGCAACTGGGCTACATCTACTTGAACTTAGTTCATTTGGCAAATGAATCGAAGGCTATTTACTGGTAGAGTGCTAAACACCCTCAGAATGCTAAATAGTTTGGGGGATCATTTGACCGAGCGGGGCAAACATTTTCAGGGTCAAACTGGGTTTCCACTTACCATGACCCTGGCCATGATATCTAATGATACTTCAAATATATGGCCAACATAAGTACCTGGAGAATTGTATAAATAGTTAGCAGTCCCCCATAGTTAAGGGATCATCAAGCAACGGAGAAGAAACCTTAACAATATATTCAGTTATCAGTAAAAACAACTTTACAAGCTTTCGAGAAAACATCTTTACCCTTTATCTTTATTCTTACCGGAGCTGTCCTGACAACTCTCCTACCTTCTCGATACAAGCACGGCCTAGGCAATTCGACAGTACAGAATTGGCTACCCCGTAACAATAACATAGCGGGATGATAGTTTGCGAAGTTCGTCGTCACAGACTCCTGTCTGAATATACTACAACGATTCGCTTCTTGATGTTGGGCTTTGGCAAGCAGGGCTTGTGTTCCTTTAGCCTACTGGTGAAACAGTTCCTTGGAAATTTGACCGAAGTTTCTGCTAGAGAAATACACTCTTGCATCCCCAGTTGACTTTCGGAATAAGTACTCGGAAAAAAACCAAGCTCCAGACACCTCGCTATTCTCTCCCCGGATATGAGTGTTACCATAGCTGGTACTATTTGTGTTACTTGAGCCTTGGGAAAATACCAGGTCCTTATTTTTATTGTTATAAGAATCAATTTGCTTTTAAGCACTCTTGAATGAGACAGGGAACATTCCAGAGGTCTTGAAGCAGTTTGTGATAGTAAGGGGTTGAAAGGTTTGATTGCAAATCATACTAAGGTCTCGAAAGAAGAGGAGATCGTGTAATCAATTTTTAAGGAGTGCAGGGCATGATGGATTGCCTTATTATGATAATGATTCCATGGTCGAAAGACACCAACATCGAGTGGCTGTAGCACATTAGTGAGGTGTGAGGTAAATTCGAAGGGGACAATATGGTGCTCAGGACATTCAATAAGGAAGTCTTCTTTGCCATGTGTGATATTGTTACAAACCTATCCTTGGTCTGCCGGACAAGGTACACTATCTACTTTAACTGCAACAGGTAACGATACGTACAGCTCGTCTTACCTCTCTTCAAGTCTCGTAGCCTTATGTCGCCTAGGGAACGCTGAGTCCTTTCACTCCTAGCGCGTGCGACTGCTCCTTCTCGATACGTGTCTCGAATCACCTTTCGGTCGGTTATATAAACGGATGGTCGTAATAAGAATAAAGTATAGATTGAACTAATGGTAAAAGTATAACATAGGAAGTAACTTAGGTGGTTGCGTGAAGAGCTAGCTATCTGTGTCCGTGACCCTCCTTATATAGGCGCTCTTCCCACAACCCTAACCGTGGTGACTTTACTATGAGTCGCCTCTTTACTATGACTGCCGTGTGAGTCATAGTATAACAAACGTCCTATGACTCACAATTAGAGTCACAGTATACCAACCCCATAGTATCCAATTTCCATAAAAGATCATGTGTGCTAATCGCGTCACATGTGTGAAACCCCAGACTCATACTAGTAGTCAGGTGCGAAAGTCATAACATCATATGACCTCACAATCGTGAGTCATGAAACAATAAATCAAAGCATACATCATAACCATAAAGGATCTCACAAATCGTGAGTCATGTGAAACATTCCATATTGCTAAGTCACGATTTGTGACAATAGCTCCTCTCTCCCCTCAGCTTAAGTCCCATCAAGCTATTCACCAAGTTTCATTACTTGTTTCCCTAATCTTCTCGCATCGCGACACAACTTCCGTAGAATTTGTTCCGTTGTGCGTAACTGTTTCCTGACCATTTCCAATGTCAGGTCTGCCACCTCGATAGTTCGTTTTTGGTGCACAATGGTGGCTTGTTGCGCTTCGAGGGTCTCCTCTTGGAGTCTGATCGTTCCTAGGGCTTCATCCAGTTGTATTTCCAAACCCGAAATCTTTCTTTGGAGGCATTCAATATCTGCCTGCGTGTGTTGGCTTTCAGTATCATTGTTTGGGGTTTCCTCGCCCCTCTCCAACAGTCCCCTCCTGGCTTCCGTGCGCTGAGCATCCTTCCTGCTCAGTTCTTCTGTTTGACGCCACGCCTTGGGGTAGTATCCCGCCCGGATCTTCGCATCTCAGTGGGCTCGACAATGATTTCGGTAGCACTCCTCCCATCTCGTCTCTGCATGTGGTTGTTTTGGCCAGTATCTGGCCCCTTCCTTGTCTTCTCTATGGACGTTGCAATGCTCGTGATAGCATGCCGTCCAGCTCATCGCGTTGTGTTCTGATGCCCTTTGACGGTCCTCTACCAATGCATATCCTGAGCTAGTTGGAGTGATTTCTCGCATTGGGTCTCCCCAACCGTCGTTCGTTGCTTCTTGTTTGATTTCATTCCCATCCTTAGTTTATCAGGGTATCGTTCGTGGAAGTGTTTGATTGCATTTTCCGCGTGTTCCAAGTTTTCCTCTGGGTACCAAACTTTATCGTGATGAGGAGAATATCCTGTCCACTTCGCTCGATATTGTAGTCGTCCGTAGTGTAGTCGTGAATCGACTATTTCTTCAAGTTTGTATTCTGTTTCGGCTTCGATTTCGATTGGTGCTGGTGGTGACTGGATCTGTGGTGGGAATCTTTGGTCTTGGTAGAGTTCGAGAAGTGAGATGTGGATGGTGTTGTGTATTCTCATCCATGGGGGGAAGTCCAGCTTATATCCACTGTTCTCTACTCTTGCCAAGATTTTGAAGGGACCCATCTTTCTGTAATTGAGTTTCTTGCATGGTCTTGTGGTCCTTACATTCCTTGGTAGGAACCTTACCATATCTCCTGATTTCAAATTCGGATCGGGTTTTCTTTGTTGATCATAATTTTCTTTCTGTCGAAGTTGTGCAGCTACCATTTCCTCGCGTATGGTATCGTGCCATTGGTTCATTTCGTTCGCCGGATACTTCTGATCCGGTATCAGATGACCACTTGGGTCATGTTTCGGGTGTTGTCTGTAGTTTGCAAAGAAGGGTATTATCTTAATTATTTCTTGTTGTCCGTTATTGTATACGAACTCCGCGAAAGGTAATAGTTCGTTCCAATTATCCTGTTGATAATTGACGTATGCTCTTAGGTATTGTTCCAGGATGGTGTTGATTCTTTCGGTCTGTCCATCAGTTTGTAGATGGTAAGCCGTGCTCAGTTTTCTTTCGATTCCTAACCTCAAGGCAGTTTCCTTCCATAGGTCTGACGTGAACAGTGTCCCCCTATCGGTGATGATATCATGCGGCAATCCTTGTAACCGAAAGATTTCTGTTGCAAAGGTTTGCGCGAATTATTTTGCTGTCATATCCTTTCGGCATGCAATAAAGTGACTCATTTTTGTCTGTCTGTCGATAACTACCAAGATAGCATCGTAGCCGTCCGATTGTGGTAAATCTGTGATAAAATCCATTGAAATCGACTTCCATGGCTTATCTGGTGCCTCGTTTGATTGTAGTTGACCGTACGGAGCATGTCGGAGTGATTTCGTTCTTGGACAAATGTCGCAGTTTTTGACAAATTTCTTGATCGTTTCCCGCATTCCGGGCCAGTAGTAACTGTGACTGATGAGTTCTGTGGTCTTTGCTGTCCCTCCATGTCCTGCCGGCAGAATGTCGTGATTCTTTCTGATAAGTTCTTTCCTTATCTTTTCCTCTTCTGGTACCCAAATCTTGTTCTGGTACCATAGGCAGTCATCCTTCCATTGGCATAGCCCTAAGGCTACATTCTTCATTCGTTTTGTTCCTTGTTCGAGTGCTTTCCTTATCTTTTGGATGTGAGGGTCCCTCTCACTCTGTTCCTTAAGATTTCTCATCTCTTCTCCGTGGAAGCTAGTCGTATCCATTTCCTGTATCCTTATCTCCTCAAAGTATTTTTCTTGTGGTAATAGGATCCTTTGTTTCTATTTGATCCTGTCGTCATCTTCTTCTGGTACGTCTTGACTTCTCCTTGTCAATGCGTCTGGCTTGCCGCCTTCCTTTCCTGGCCGATTTTCGATCCGTATATTATATTGGCTTAACTTCTCGCTCCACCGTATCTGTCGTTCATAGAGATCTTTTCTTGTCGTGAAAGGGACCAGATTCTTATGGTCAGTGAGGATCCTTGTCTTGTGATGGCTTCCCAACACATATCTTCTCCATTCCTAGAGTGCCTGTACTATGGCCAATAGTTCTTTGTAATGAATATCGTAGTTGCATTCCGCATTCTCATTGTCTTTGATCGGAATGCCACCGGCCACCATTTCTCGTCTACGCACTGTTGCGATAGAATCCCGAATAGACATACTACGATGCATCTGTTTCGATCATGATCGGTCTTTCCGGATCGTAATGGGTCAGTACAGGTGCTGAAGTTATTTTCTGTCTCATCGTGTCCAACGCCTCGCTTTCCGCTATACCCCACTTCCAATTTGCCTTTTTCTTTGTCAGATTGTATAGAGGTTTTGCTGTCCTGTTAAACCCCTCAATGAATCTTCTGTAAAACTTGCAGAATCCCATAAATCTTTGGATATCGGTTTTGTTCTTCGGAATCGGCCATTCCCATATGGCTGGCGTCTTGACCAGATCCATTCGGACTCCTTCTTGGTCAATAATAAATCCTAAGTATTCCACTTCAGTCTTGTGGAATTCACACTTAGTTGGCTTGATTCTCATTCCGGATTTTTCAATCGCTTCCAGGATCTTTCCTACGTCTTTCTGGTGCTGCTCCATCGTTTCTGAGTACACCAGTACGTCATCCAAATATACTATGCAGCATATGTCCAAGAATCGGTGTAACGTTTGATTGATCCATCTCTGGAATGTTGCCGGTGCATTGGTCAAGCCGAATGGCATTACCAAGTATTCGAAAGTTCCGTATCGTGTCCCGAATGTAGTTTTCCATTCGTCTCCATTCTTGATCCGCACATTGTGGTATGCATCTTTGATATCCAGCTTCGTAAAGTATCGGGTGCTATTTAGCCTATCCAAGGCTTCGCTGATAAGTGGGAGTGGGTACTGAATTTTTTTCCTAACTTCATTAAGTCCTCAGTAATCCAGGCATAGAGGTAATTTTCCGTCTTTCTTCTTGACGAAAGGATGGGTGCTCCTGTTTCCGCGAAGGAGTCTCGTATCCATCCCCTTTCCAGATTCTTTTTCAAATAGCTTCTCAATTTTTCCAGTTCAGCCACTCCTAGTGGATATAACCTCTTTGCTGGGATTGTCTTTCCTTTTTCTAGGTTAATCTCGTGGTCCACTCCTTCTCTGTAAGGTGGTAACATGGTCTTTTCTTTCTCTTCAAAGAGATCCTGGTATTTGTGATATACCTCTGGTATCATCTGTTCCAAGGGTTCCTTCCCTTGGTACTTTTTGGCCTTAATAGCCAGCTCGGTACTGACATTCATTGCCTTCAGATCGCATTGGCCGTCCTCCTGGTTCCACTTGAGAATGCCTGTGATTTCTCCTCTTCTGTAGAACTTCCCAAAGGCTTGAGCTGAGATCTCGCAGATCTCGCTTCGTTTCTGGTCCGTTTTTGTTTCTTCCCGGGCCCCTTCTGATTTGTTTCTATCCCGGTCTCTTTTGTGGTCCGTACTTCGGAATCCTTTGTCTTCTCGTTCAGTCTTTGCAAGTTCTTCAACTTCCTTGCATTCCCCGTCCAGGTATCTTTCGTATATCAGTTGCGCTATCCTGGCACCGGAGTTGACTGTGTAGTCTTCGTCCCCGAGGTTCACCATTACTACCTTTAGTTCACCTATATAATCTGCATCTATTAGACCCGCGTTGATTGTAAGAGTATTCTTGACTGCTAACCTGCTTCATGGTGCAATGCGCCCATAAGTGCCTTGTGGTAATCCGATGGCTATTCCGGTTCGGATGACTTCTTCCCCTTTTGCTCATTTCGTTGCTCTTTCACTAGCGTACAGGTCGTGTCCTGCCGCCCTCTAGGAGCCTCTCGTAGGCATCGTTGCCCCTTTAGTCAACCTTTTGACTTGGATCTGTTTATCCATTTTTGTCTGAACCGTTGAGAACTTCATATCTAAGTTCTCCTCCTGGGCTTCCGCTTCTGGGACGGTGAAGACCCTCTGTGACTCTTTTAATCACCAGGTCGTGCATCTCTCACTATCAAACGTGATGGTCCCCTTTCCACAATCAATTGCAGGTCTATGTTCTCTTAACCATGACATTCCAAGAATTGCTTGGTGGTTTTGTAAATTTGCCACTTGGAAGGTAATCATTTCCCTATGGCTACCGATATCCATAGGTACTGTCGTCGTATGAGTAACTGGACTCATCGCGCTGAGTTTGCCGTCCGCTAGGTAAATCTCTCGTTGTTGTTTTTCTTTCGCCATAGGCATGCCGTACTTATCACATACCTCCTTATCAATAAAGTCCACAGTCTCTCCTGTGTCAATCATTCCGTTGATGCTGATAATCTTGTCTCTGCCATGTAATCGCATTTTTATTATGACATGGTTGTTTTCGTGTTCCAGTGATTCCGTGTTGTTTAGAGCCGCGTAGAAGTTTCGTATCTCGATGGGTTTCTTTTTCCCCTTGTCCCTCAGACGATCGCTGACTAGGGACCGTCATCCATTCCCTCTTCGTTCTTTTCGCTTTCGAGATCCATTTTGCTGATTGCGGCTCTTTGTTTCCATCGTGGGTTTTGGACCCTACTGACTGTCCTCACCGGGTATTCTTTCTCGTCTCTTGGGTTGGTGCAGTTTCTCATCATGTGTCCTGGTCTCGTACATGCCATACACAGATTGTTGTTTCTTCTCCTCCAATATTCGGTCTTTGATATGTTAAGAGATTATCTTCGCCGAGACGCGTCTAGGTCCATTGGATCTACCCGAGACTCCTGTAGCCGTTGGGTCTTGAAGGTACCGTCGTAGTTTCTGACGTTGTCGTATGTTTTGGTCTTAGACCTTCCTTGAACATGTTTGATAACGTCCAAGCGGTTTTCCTGCTTAATAGCCCATACCGCCATTTCCTCAGTCGTCGCGAAGTCTTGAGCCCTCATGGCCCATGCATTCTGAATTTCTTCATGTAAGCCTCTTAAGAAGGCCCTTACCAAGGTTGCTTCGTCATATTCTGCCCCGGTTGCCAATGGTCGTAACTCGTTTCAGAAATCAGTTACATTCCGGCTCCCTTGCATGATTTTTTCGATTTTATTTCTTGCCGTTTTTCTAGCATCCACGTCGCCGAATTGAATGCGTAGAGTGGCTTGATATTCTGCCCAGTTATTCCATGTGGCTGGGGTCTTTCCTTCCACATATGGAGTAATCCATTTGCCTGCTGAATCCCTTAGTAGGGATTTGGCGAAGTCTACATTTAATCCATCTTCATTTTCTCCCCATCCTAGTGCTGTGTAGTACATTGCAAGTTGGACTAGCCATGCTCGCAGTTTTGTACAGTCTCCAGTAAATATATCAGGGGTTTTAATTTTTGGCCTTCGCACAGTCTGTTCCTGTCGATTATCCTGAACCGTTCTGATCAACTCCTGTAGTTGATCTCTCGTGAGAGTTATCGTGTCCTCTGGTCCTGCTACCCCCTACATTTTGTGTGTTGGGGATGCTCCTGAGCTGACAGACCCTGTTCTTGATCTTGCTTCTGGGGTGACCGGGCTTGGAGGTCTTGGAGATCCTTCTCGCTATATCTCGCTTAAAGCTGGTCCAAGTTCCGCTTGTAGTCCCAGGAAAGTCTGTGGGTAGTTGAAGTCTGGTACTTCTGTATCTGTAGGTGAATCCATTTTGTATTCGTTAAGTGTCGTAAAAGAAGTAACCAAATGTTACAAACCTATCGTTAGTCTGCCGGACAAGGCACACTATCTCCTTTAACTGCAACAGGTAACGATACGTACACCTCGTCTTACCTCTCTTCAAGTCTCGTAGCCTTATGTTGCATAGGGAACGCAGAGTCCTTCTACTCCTAGCCCGTGCGACTGCTTCTTAGCGATACGTTCCTCGTATCATATTTCGGTCGGTGTTGTAAACGGATAGTCGTAATAAGAGTAAAGTATAGATTGAACTAATAGGTAAAATATAATATAGGAAGTAACTTAGGTGGTTGCGTGTAGAGCTAGCTATCTGTGTCCGTGACCCTCCTTATATAGGTGCTCTTCCCACAACCCTAACCCTGGTGACTTTACTATGAGTTACCTCTTTACTATGACTGCCGTGTGAGTCATAGTATAACAAACATCCTATGACTCACAATTTGAGTCATAGTATACAATCCCCAGAGTATCCGATTTCCATAAAAGGTCATGTGCACTAATCGCGTCACATGCGTGAAACCCCTGACTCATACTTGTAGTCAGGTGCGAAAGTCATAACATCATATGACCTCACAATCGTGAGTCATGAAATCATAAACATAAATCAAATCAAACATTCATAATCATAAATGATTCACATATCGTGAGTGATGTGAAACGTTCAATATTGCTAAGTCACTATTTGTGACAGTTAATTAAGGACAAGAACTACTACCAATCTACCTTCATAGTACAATACTCCTCACACAAGCATGCACATAGTATACTCTTAATACTATGTTGTATTTACTTACTCATGCTATAAGATTGTGCCAATACACATAATTTAAACAGGTTATGAGCCCAGTACATCCATAGCTAAACGACATACACTTACACGATATCCTCTTTCACCACGAATTAAATTCCTTCCGAAACGAAAAAACCAACTTTCATCGAAAAATATTTCACGTAACATTGACACATTTCCTCGAAACGAAATACGAAACGAAACATCGTCGGGCATGAAACGTTCTTGGCGAATCATTCCCAACAAATCGATACGAAAAGTCTTGGCGCCCCTCGCTAAAGTCCAAGTTTTCCTACCTTACTTTATCCGAATTCTTACGGAAAGTGCAATTTTCTAGCTGAAACCACTCGCAAGTGCCAAGCAAAGTACTGTTACTTAGCAACCAAAGTCACTTTGCCTTTAGCGAGCAAAAATGGCCACGGCAGAAACGACTGTTCCTTCCCCAGAAACTCCTGCACCAAACCCCAGATCTTATGCCAACAACTCCAAACGTAGTTGGCACCCAGTTACAAATTGAGCTCCATCTCAAAGATCACTGGCCCTGATAACTACCGGACCTGGCGAGATATCTCTGAATATGTCCTCACTTTATATAATTGCTGGGACATAGTAACGGAAAAGGAAACTTTACTGGAGGAAGAAGAGGACGAGGATGGAAACAATAACTCAGAGAGACTAGATGAATTTCGCGATCGATAGCAATGGGCCTCGGCCTACTTCCTTGCAATGATTGACTCCCAATGGCTTATTTTGTTGGCAACCCACAAAACACCCCCTGCCTTCTGGAAAGGGTTCCAAGATGAATTTGCTAGAGAAAATACCACTTCCTTCTTCGAACAACTCAATGCTGTCCTTGATACCAAGTACGATACCTCTGCACCTATTGCAGACCATATCAACAAGTACAATACCCTCGGGAATCGAATGTAACACCGTTGCTCCTCCTCCTCTACGGATGACCGATACGCTCTACCATTTGTATTCAAATCGTTATTCGAGTCACCCGAAGCCAAAGCAGCAGTTCTTCTCCGCTCCCTTCCCGAGTCGATGAGTAATATTGTCGACAACCTCATAACCAAGGAGGACCTTACCTACGACAAAGTCAACAACAAGTTGTTGGACATGAGACCCTCAGTTAGCCCTCAGGACAACAAAGCGTATAAAAGCACTGATCTCAAAGGAAAAGGAAGGGAACCTCCCCAGAGACCTGTGGCCACATCCAAGGAATGTACCTACTTCAAAAAGCATTACCCCAGTGCTCGCGCTGAGGGACATACCTGGAATGACTGTAATAAACTCTAGGGCGACAACCAAAAGGAGAAGGAAAAGAAAGCTGTTAGTTCAGCAAAGATCGGCAAAGAAGAAATATCTGAACCGGTCAGTACATCCACATCCCTCCTCTCTACGCAAAAGACTCCTCACCCACCCAACTGGGTCATCGATACAGGCGCAAGCTCACACATGACAAGCAACTTAGACCTTGTTATAAACTTCTAACCAAGTACAGGGACTGTTAAGTTAGGCGATGATTCGGTAATAGAATCATGTGGCTGAGGAACTGTCAAGCTTATGGCCAAAACTTCCAACGGTCATGTTGCCCCTGTATTCCTAAAACATGTTCTCAGGGTTCCGAAGTTAGGTCAAAGTAATTTGTTGTCATGGCGAGCTTTGTTTCTTTGGGGAATAGTTTTCTTTGCGTAGTAAAGGGACGGATATGTTTGTATAAAGGGAGAATAAAATTGAAGTAATATGGGGAAAGCTTGACGGTCAACATTATGTTATGCAAGAAGAGAAAGTAGTGGCGAACAAGATGACTTACCAACAGTGGCATGAAGCCTTCGGACATCCTTCACCATCCTACCTCAAAAGTACCAACTACTCAGACAATCCAACTATCCCCGAAGTTCCGCAAGACTGGCAGTGTGAAACCTGCATTACGTCCAAATCAACAAAAAGCAAACCCGAATCTACAGACAAATGATGTGAAAATCCCTATGATTTAATCCACTCTGATCTTGGTGGAAAATTCTCTACCCCTTCCTACAAAAACTCCTGGTACTATGTCACCTTTATTAATGATTGTACACGGTACACTTGGATTTATGCTCTTAAAGCCAAATCCGATACCATTAAAGTGTTCAACCAATTCATCAATGAAAGACACACCCAGGACAACGCTATTATTAAACGATTCAGAACCGATAACGGAGGGGAATATTTCAACCAAGATATGACAACCATGTTTGAAAAACTAGGTATCATACATGACAAAATACCTGCTTACTCTCATGAATCTAATGGCGTTGCCGAACGGTACAATAGGACCATTATAACATCTACACGCTCTATGTTATCAGGTCTTACACTACGTTTATGGGCCAAAGCAGTTACAACAGCTGTATACCTCCGGAACATCCTCCCTAACCGATCTATAGGAAAACAAACGCCCTATGAATTTCTCTACAACAAGAAGCAGTTAGTGAACCACCTACGCCCCTAAGAGACCAAATGCTTTGTCCATATACCTGAGGAGACCAGAAAACTATGAACAAAGTTACAACCCTGGGCCATAGAAGGATACCTTGTTGGATATACTTCCTCCAGCAAGATATACCGTATATACATACCATCATTGCACAAGATCTCAGAAACGCGTCAGCTCCACTGGACAACCAAGGTTATACTAGCGCTTGATCCCAAGGAACCTGCACCCTCATCAGAGACCTTTGCAACGGTCTACCCACCTTCCTACCAAAGAGCATCGGCTCTTGATAAAATTCTGCCACAGGAAGCAAATGACAAACGAACTATTGAAGTACATCCACCTGCACCGCCTGAACATCCTGAAGATTATGACCATCCCCAAACTCTTGAAGAAACACTGGAACCTCCTGTACGGGAACTACAACCAGAAAATCCTCTTGAGATATGGACCAGATCTGGCAGAACCGTTCGCCCACCACAATACTCTGGCAGAAATGTCACTGTACCATCTGACGAGGATCCCAAGACCTATACCTAAGCAGTGAACAGCTCGCCTAAGGAACAATGGACCCACGCAATGAACGAGGAAATTAAATGCACTTCAGAAAAGTGGTACTTTCAATGAAGTAGATAAACCTACAGGACGCAAGATTACTGATAGTAAATGGGTCTTTAAGACCATGCGAGATGCGGATGTTATATTAGAATGGTACTGTGCAAGGGCTGTTCCCAAAGATATCTCACAAGTACCGAGTTTTGACATTGAAGATACTTTTGCTACAGTCATCCGATATGAATCACTCCGCTTCCTCCTTGCAATTTATGCTAAAAACAAATGGCGACTATGGCAATTCAATATCAAATCTGCATTCCCCTATGGTGAGTTGAAAGAAGAAGTCTACATGCAACCATTACCTGGGTTCGGAAATGGAGACAAAGTATTGCGACTTAACCGATGTCTCTATGGACTTAAGCAATCTGCGAATGAATACTACGCTCTTCTCACTAGATACTTAACATCCAAAGGTTTTCCGTCATCCGCCCTTGACCCATGCATGTTTGTCCACGGTAAAATGACATATACCTATTGGTTTACATTGACGACATCGCTATATACTCGGCCAACACTCCCCATGCTACTTCTCTCATAGAAGACCTGAAAACGGCATTTGAGATCACAGACTTATGGGAGGCTACCTTCCTACTTAGCCTACACATTACCTATACAACAAATGGGATACATCTTACCCAGCAACAATACATTAAGTCAGTCCTCGAGCGATATGGTATCGAAAACTCACGGCATGTCTCTACCCCATTACCCAAAGGCATTCAACTACGGAAAGGGTCAGTAGATGAACAGATACCGGACATGTCAATATACCAATCAATAATAGGATCACTTATGTACCTAACTACTGGTACGAGACCCGATCTAGCGTATACAATATCCTTCCTCTCACAATTTTCTTCCTGGACGACCGAAATCCACCTAAAGGCCGCTAAACAGGTCCTTCGGTACATTCACCGTACAAAAGACATTGGACTCTTCTACCCTTGTACAACTACAAACGCTATGAACACCTATGTAGATGCGGACTTTACAGCTTGTCTTGATACACGCCGCTCCTTCTCAGGGTATGTTATTTTCTTTAACAATGCCTGTATATCCTGGCAGTCCAAGAAGCAAGCCTCAGTTGCAACATTTACTATGGAAGTGGAATGTGTAGCTATGTCCCTAGCAGCGAGACAAATCCAATCGTACATCAAAGGTCTCAGTGACATCCGTCTTACATCACCGATCACTTTACATGCCAACAATACCGGCGCAAATTTTCTGACAACCAACCATCAACTTAACAGACGAATAAAACATCTCAAGATCCATTTTCACAAAATACGAGAAGAGATCGACAATGGTTCTTTCACACTCCTGAAGGTTGCATCATCAGAAAAGCTTGCCGACATTTGTACCAAGGTACTTGCGAAACTGGCACGTGAATGGTTAATGAGATTGTTGGGCTGTAGATCATGAGGGGAAGTGTTTAAATTCTTCAATTCGTTTCATATGTATATTTCTTATAGTAATATTGTTTATGTCTCTGCATGGTTATTTCTAGTTTACTCAGGGAAACTACGGACATTACTACACCCAGGGTATATCATATCCTCAATTATATATCATGATAATGTTTGAGAATTAATGCGTATATTTCTTATGTTATGTGCAGGATTTCTCAGTTATCTTTCCATGTATAGTGACCTTTTACCGGTCATGTATCATGTGTTATCTTTCCCTTTGTTTCACGCACACCACTTCAGATTACGCATATTTTATTGGGATTTCCTTGGTAGTTTTTCAGGATCACAGATGTTCGCACTTATGTTACTTACAGTATTTTCCCTATTTTGTTACTGAGTACAAGGTGGACACATACCTATATAAATAGCTTGTTGCTGCCTACTTTGTTTTAGTTAATTAAGGACAAGAACTACTACCAATCTACCTTCATACTACAATACTCCTCACACAAGCGTGCACATAGTATACTCTTAATACTGTGTTGTATTTTCGTACTCATGCTCTAAGATTGTGCCAATACACATAATTTAAATACACTATACATGGAAAGATAACCAAGAAATCCTGCACATAACATAAGAAATATACGCATTCATTATCAAACATTATCATGAAATATAACTGAGAATATGATATATCCTAGCTTTAGTAATGTCTGTAGTTACCCCGAGTAAACTAGAAATAACCAAGCAGAGACATAAATAATATTACCATAGGAAATATACATATGAAACGAATTGAAGAATTTCAACATATCATACTGGTTACAGACCATTTGATCCTTCTGAAACTTTGCTCTTATATTCTCTGGTTGATGTGCTTTTTTGAGTTCCTTATCATGCGTTATCTGTTTACTGACAAAGAATTTAGGATAACATTTGTGGAAGCGATGAGACCTTTGATGACCAACAGTTGGTATGGGAGTAGGGCCACATTTTGGGGATAGTAGAATAGTATTTGCACAACCTATTATCATCTGAAGTCGTGCTCTGGTACTGATTATATGCTATCAGTCTAACTATTGGCATACTGCAAGCTTCTAGTTTTGAGAAAGTAGACAATTAGGGCAAACTAGGTCCTGCTTTGACTTCACACCTTGTAGACCGGCTCTAAGTGGTAATACTGAGATATGGTATTTACGCACAATAAGCACAATATTAGGAAACCGATTTTGGCTACTATTGAGGAAAGTGATGACACCTTGAATTAAGATATCAACATCTATCTAGAGGTTGATGCACTGACTAGGTAGAACAAAGAATTGAGTTTGTGATGTAATTGTTGTTAAAATAGATGATGTTTAATATTGAAGGAAAGAATATAATGTAATATCAGACTGAAGCAATTTAAAAAGTTATTTTCAATTAAAATACTATCAGGAGTGAAGGTCACATGATTAATGTACACAGTTGAATCTAGCCAGAAAATTCGAATCCTAAGTCAGAAAGTGCTGTTGAGCCACAAAAGAGAGATGGTAAGCCACAAAGTCCTGTTGAACTGTCTAATCATGTTGAACTGTCCTCCACTCAGAATGACTGCCTAAGGTTTCAAGACAGCAAGTAGCCAGGTGTTGTGGCTGTCAGCTTCAACCATGGCACAAGTACACACCTAGTGATTAAAATCTTAATACCACAAAAAACCATCATAACCTTCTCTTAGCAGGTTTCCTTCCCCTCTAACTTCCCTACATGGTTGGGACTTGTCTACCTTTATGTCTCCTCTCCTAACCTCCTAGGCTCTAACCCTTTGGATCTACCCCCCCTTCTTTCCACCCTTGTTGATAGTTTACTCTCTTTTCCATACTCTTCTTTTACCCAACTCTGCTTGTTTGTTCTACCTTACTTAAGATTTGTATAGTCAGCAACACCATACCTTTATATGGCTGGTAGATATACTTGTGGTAGGAGGAAACTCCATGTGGGTCTACAGTTACTTTGCAATAACTTCGGCTCATTTCCACTACTCTATATTCTTTGAGAACCCCAATAGATAGGTATACAAACAGTTCCATACCAGAATATTGGATCAGCTACCATCCTACTACTATCCCTCTTCGAAGCAAGCACCTTACTGCCTCAACAATGGCTAGCTCCAGACTCCTCCTCTTATCTCCAATTGGTACATTACTACCTCACCTCTCCTCAGAATTTTGCTCAAAGTCAATCTGCCTTCAGTTACGTCTAGTCCTAATATGGCACTACCTCATAGGCTTATATTAATGCCTTCAGTTATCTCTGAATTCCAGGTGTATGTTTTACCTACAAGCATCTTAATTGATACAATATATGGTAGAGGACGTCTATAACGTGTACCACTGGGAATGCAAAATGAAATGCCTTATGTAAGCAGGGTTAGGGGTATTGTGTGAGTTTTTTATATTTTAAGAGTCTGAAGTTCGATTCAGAGTTTGTGCAAAGTTTTTTTCTATTATCTTTTTTATATACTATAATACTTTATCTATTTGCTGGTTTTAGCAAATATCTATAATATCATAATTAAAATCCTAAACATTCTCTTCACTTTTCCTTCCTGCTATTTCTCTAAATCCTCTATCAAATCTCTTTTTATGATGAATACATCCTGTAATGTTGAACTATCCTTAGTCAGACTTGTATCGGCAGTCTAAATTCAATCCCAAACTTGTACAAAGTCCTCTATTAATCCTAATACATTGTAATCGCCCCCTAGGTGAGCTAGAGTCAAGCAAAAGAGGATAGATGTAAGAGCTCTCTAATCAGAAATTGCACAATTGTAAGCGATATTGAACTAATCGTTTTATAGAATCAGAATGGTGAAGTGGTTCTGGATGATCCTAGCACTAATGCCTTACGTATACAGAAGTACCACAAGTGACAAGCAGCCTTGAAGGCTAGTCAAATTCCAGCCATAACGCCAGAAGAGAGTGTGATCTCGTATCTACCTATTACGGATAATGAACCCCTGAATGATATTGAAAGGCAGTTACAAGCAGACTATAAAGCATGGTCAAGACGACCAATATTTGGAAATACTGCCTGCCCACGATGGTTGCAAATATTGGAAGCAGCCTTGAAAGCAATGAATAAGAAAATATCCAATCGTAAAAGCCAACTGAATACTAGACCCACTGGATTATATTACAAATAGCACCTTCAAGTCCATATGTGTTTGAAACTCCAAGTCCAACAAGAATGCAGAGTTATAAAGAGACCAGATTTGTTTACTGGAGTAGTTTCAGTCTTGCAGTCAAGGAAAAACCTTGCTCAAAAGGTTGTAGATAGTGGTGGATGGGAAAGATGAGTCAGAGATCGCATAATGTTCCATGAAGTTACTTAGGTTAAAAGATGCTATACTCAGGAACCAGCAGTAGGAGAACAAAGAAAGGTTATGAGTTTATTGGATGACATGGATACAGTTTTGGCTGTACACCAGCATATTCAAAAAGCAGGAGAAAGTTAGTATCAGAATTCTATTCTCAATAATTGATGAATCTAAACTAATTATCCAAATAGAGCCTACTGCACATAGATTAGTAAGAGCTATTGTACTCCATAAGCAGGAGTCCAGTGATGATGATGATATATCAAACTGTTCAGCAAGTAGTGTTAGACGGGAAGCAGAGAGGACAATTACATCATGAACTCCGCAGAGAGTATTACGAAAGCTTAGATTCAACTATCCAGAATATCGTAAAGGAATCTACAATGATAGATACGAGCGAGATGATGTAAAGAACTATCACAATAGTGTTTTCCTACCTCGCATGGCCTGCTATCATCCTCAATTAGTCAGATGGGATGAAAACCTGAACCAGATACCTAATCTTCGTCACCAATTAGGTAACATTCAAGCATTAGTTCTGGTCACTCAGGATGAGTGAAAATTCAACTCAGATGATGGCAAACACTCTATCTAAATTCACCCATAATATCGGCCACTCAGAAAGAAAGGACGAGGCCAAGGCGTGCATATAACAGATTTTGTTACACCTATTGGGCGGTTGGGGGATGGCTATGCTACTGTGATTATGAAATGTGGAGGTGAGGTTTGGTGGACAGATGATACACTATTAGACCAGATAGTGACAAAAACAATTCCAGCATTCAAGGCGCAATTTCTTGGATGCTGGGACCTTTTTGCCTTCGATAATTCATGAAATCATCTTATATTTGCCAAAGATGCCCTCCGAGTTTCCGAAATGAACCTAAAACCTGGTGGCAAGAGTGCAAAGTTCATGCATGACACCTATCTTGTAAATATTAACGATGTAGAAAGTGGTTATCTTCCAAGTTTCGTTTTACCAGATGGTAGACCCAAGGGAATGAAGATGGTTCTCATAGAGCGGGCACTATGGCCTCAAAATCAGGCACGATTTCTAACCCAATGTTCAATCAAATCAAGTTCCGGAGAGTCAAGTAAGGTAAACCCATGGTGCTTGAATGTTGGTAATTGCTGTACCCGAGTACTACTTGACGCACAAGCTGACTTTCAGAAGCAGAAAAGTCAGATTGAGCAAGTAATTCTAGAAGCCAGTCATGAGATTATCTTTTATCCTCCCTTCCACTGTGTGATTAACTTCATTGAGTACTATTGGGGAGCAGCAAAGCTTTACACAATGGAGCACTATGAATACGATTATGAAGACTTGAAAAGGATGATACCAGAAGCACTGCAGAGTGTATCGAAGGAGTTAATCTGGAAGTACTGGGCACGAACTGATAGAATAATGGAAGCATATCGGTCTAAGGTTATATATGCTTCCACAAAACATGAAAGTCTTGTACATAGACGCTATAAGTCACATACATGCATTAGAAGTACTTGCTTAAATTAAGCTCCTATATCTTTTATTCTGTACTCTTTTTTTCTATTTCTGTATTCTCTTAATCTCACCTCCTGTCTTAAATATTTAATAATTATTCCTGGTTATTTGAGATCAATTGTGAATTAGACGTTGAAGAGTTTGTCTGGTTACCCCTAACCCTGCTTACATAAAGCATTTTATTTTGCACCTCCAGTGGTAGACGTTTTAGACATCCTCCACTATACTACCTAAATATTCATTATTTGTAGTAGTTTTCGTCAAGAGATTTCATTATACTTTCTTGATTCCAACATTCTCCCTGTCCTCACTTTAGCCAGCAGGGGATTACTTATTTATAGACAAGATGTACAGTTCAGCCCATACCAAAGGGTCGCAAAGGTAACGCTGTGGATATCTAATAGGGTAGAGGATGTTCCTTGACATTAAGGATTTAGTTTTACCATAGCTCGCCTCATCTGCAGGTACTTTTACCTAAACTATGAATATATAAGATAATTAAACATATAGTTAATAGATTATAAAGGAACGGAGAAGTGATGTTCACAATATATTCAGTTATATATTGAGTTAACAAGTTTATAAGCTACTCCAGTACCCCTTGTGTTTATACCTTTTCCTCCACATAGCTTTCCTCACATCTTCCTCTTTATACTCAATAAGGACTACAGCCTATCCAATTCTGCAGTCCCAAATTGACTCTTGTGTAAAATTTCAGACTATCATATAGCAATCATCAAGCTTACGAGAACCCAGCAGAAACTAATAAGCCCCTGAGCTTCCTAGGTACTATCCACTTATCCCTGATAGGAAAATTCCACCCACGTGTTATAGAAGCTCGCCAGAATGACCTACTTTTTCGTTAAGTACTGGATACCACTTACAAGTAACCTTGTTTAATTCAGGATAGTCTCCTCATTGCTGACAATACTAATGACTATTTTAATATGGATATACCTTTAGGACATTTGGCAAGAAAACTATCCCTTTATGATTTCATTATTAAAACAGTCCATGAGGGTTATAGAAAATTCTCTGCTCACAAATCCTACAAGTAAGCTGCTTGTTTGATCTTGTGGCCTCAAATACCCAAAGATGTCCTAGTCTACTATCACTCCTGTGATAAAGGTCAGATCAATAAAGAGCCTAGTATACTCTTATAAGCTAGGTCTCAAGTCAGGCCAGGACTGGACAAAGCGTCCCAATGCCTTATAATCAATTTCTATGGTTTTTCAACAAATCTAACAACTATACAACTATCATAGTCATTTTCACATGCATTATCTCCTATACTCATTTTATCCTACTTCAAGACTTTGCCACCTCTCAAAAGTTATCCAGCAAGCTCCAGAAGATGATCATTGATGTTTATGGAAATCTACTCAGTAGAGAACTAGACTATGACCCCCACTATACCTCTAAGCTCTGGTCACCAATAATGAATTCAATAGTAATCCAAATCTGGATGGCCCTCAACCCCACTACTACAATGATAGCAATGTAGTATAGCAGATTCTATCTCTTAAACTGATCCTAAGGAACTTCATCAATGAAATACACAACAATTGCTCTAATGCCCTCCCATCGATAGCAGCATCTATTAATTGAACCCCCATTCATGCATTAGAAATATCTCCTTACATACAACTTTAAAGACGCCTTTGTAAGCTCTTCAATCCTGTTCTCAGATCCACTATCCCAGTACCAGTAGTTTAAGTTATCTTGAGCACTCATTAAGCTACCAGGATGGAAGTAGATATAGTTAGAAAGTATGCTACCTGCCAGCAAACTGTATAGGCAGATCAGAAGCGAAACTCCTATAGACAGTCCTTGAATATTAGTACCAAAGTTGTCGTAACAGCACACCCTTATCGCTCGGGCCCTGGATGGATCAAGAAGCTAGAGCCTTACAGCTTTAGGCCCTTTATAGTCCTAGAGCATGACTGGAGTAGCGATAACTACAGGCCAGAATTGCCTAGGTGAATAGAGTTCCTGAAGCTATATTTCTACATTTCCTGCCTCAAGGAATAATACAAGAATGATCCTAATAGGTGTGGATCCAAGAGGATGGATTGGCCTTTACCTATATCTATCAATAATGCAGAAGAATAGGAAGCAAAAGTGATCCTCAATTATCACTTAGAGAATAACAGAGTTGAATTCCTTGGTGAGTGAACAGGGTAGAAAAGGATTGATCACACGAGGAAACCTACCCAGAACTAGGAGGACTGAATAGATATCATAGCAAAATATGGAAAACAAAACCAGAGGACAGAACTGATGTCTGAAATTACGTTCCACTATGTCTGCACCTCTTCGGAGTCTATGGAGGTTTCTACAATTCCTTATCCCAGAAGTATAGTATACAATGATTTGTGGCTTGACAAAAATTATGAAGAATACGATTCTGCTGACTCTGATCATAGCTACTTCAACACCGATAATGAATCTATACTCTAGCCTTGTGTAAGTGGCCATGCAGCCTCTAGCCTTAGGGCAAGATAAGCCTTATTCAGATTTAGAGAATGTAATATGTATACATATTCCAGTACCTCTATCACCACACTCATTACCCTCTTTTATAAGATTAATTTCATTTAATTATATTTCTTATATATTTCATTTCTCTACTAGAATCTCTAGATTCCTGCAGTAATCTTACTAAATGCTTGAGAGGGTTAGTAGGATTGTCCACCACGATTTCCAATCGAAGAAACATATTGTATAGTGAGGGTAGGATAGAAGAAGTGTAGTATGAAAGGTTCAGGTTTTCCTGGACTCCGGCAGGAATACAGGATTCTAGTAGAGGTATACTTACTGGTAAGAATTGTTGCTGCTGGTTTCCAGAGCCTCAGCTCTTGGTAGACAGATTGCCTGTCTTTAAAAGTGGTCTCCTAGATAGAAGAAAACATCACACTTCAGACGGATGTATAGATAAGCAATACACCTTGTTCAACAGCGATCATATTCTTCCTCTTTGCACTATATACTATTCTACTTTATTTTGCTTATTTTCTCCTCTCAGCAGGTCTCCCTAGATATCAAATATGTAGCAGGGTACTACATAGGCTGTAGTATATAATCTTTCATATAGGCTAGCGCATATTACATAGTTGGACAGGAAGTTTGCAATTATATTTAGTGTTCCTTACTACAATCTTTTGTGTCTAAAGAGCCTGAAATCCCTTAAGGATTTGAACTCTCAACCCTGATAGAACTATTATCCTAAATACTAAATCTTGAATGATTACATTATCAGTCCAATACCTTTTGCTTTATCTATTGAGAACCTATCTATTGAGGCTTCATAGCTGATCGTATTGGTATCAACTGTGCCCTTCTATGATTTACATGATACTTAGAAGTGGGTTATAATTGAGACCTTAATCACTTTAAAAAAAATCTCTATATTATCCTCGTTGGCAGGTCCAATAGTGTAGAGGTGTTTTGAGTCCAGATTTTGCCTTACTAAATAGGTATAATCATTTAAAAATGTTTATTCCTGGTATACAGTTTTGGAGTACACACAATATACTTCACAGTTGATCTACTTATCGCCTGTTAAAGATATTCATATTATTACTGCATTTTAGAATGAAGGCTTAATTTCTTTTTACTCAATTATCATAAACAACAAATGAGACTATACCAGTTAAAAGTATAGTTGTGGGGCATTTTTGTTGTGAGTGAGAAATTGCTTTACAATGGATGTGACCTCAGAAAAATGTTTAGAGATAGAAGCAATTTTATGTCAGTATCACATTTATACCTCAACTCTCATCTCAAAAAAAAACTTTAAAATTAATCTAAATTCAGCGTAATTGTATCTTATATTAATAGTATAAATGCATGAAAAGAAAGACTTGAAAAAGAGTAGAATTCCATCAAGAACCTCTACGTGGTTTTTTATTTTTGCCTCTCCTGGACACCCGTGTTTTATAACTAAATTGGGTCCTTCAATATCCCCCTTTTCAGAAACCCCTCTAGGCTCTTAAGTACCTATTACCCCTGAGTTAGCTTCAATATATATATCCTCCCGGTGCTTGATTACGTTACCACTCAATATTGCATCCTAATTATTCACAATTGTTCCACATCTGTTTCCTCAGAAACACGAAGTTTTTTATCTCTGAGTTTTCTTCACCATCTAGGCTTGTGGAATAATAATATCAGTAGACTTTCTAATGAGCCAGGTTGATTGGATAAATGGAGAGGCAAAAGAGCTATACTTGTGCCACATATCGAATTGTGTCTTGGGTTTTGAGCCAATAAGGGGAAGTTCTTCCAGTATCATGGATTGGATAAGCTATAGTATTCTCCCAGTTATAAGGAGATTGAATCTTTATCATTCATCTAGAGGGGATTCCTTTGCCATTACAATCCCAGTCCATTCATTTAGTAAGAGGAAGGTATGTCTAACATGTATAGATATTCTGATACCTCTATTATCACTCTTGTTTGCCATTCTTTTGACAGACTATATTAATTTGATTTAATTTCTTTTGTATTTGATTTCCCTATTGGAATCCCTAGTTTCCTCCGCTCTGATTACTGTATGCTTTAGAGGTTCGACAGGATTGTGCCCTAGGAGTTCCAAAGGAAGGAACAGGTCATATATCCCGGCGGTAGGATTCAGGAATATTATGGGAAAGCCTCAGGCTTTCCAGGACTCCAGCAGGGCTACATGATTCTGGTAGCTGTACACTCACCGGAAATGATAGTGGCTGCAGGTTTCCAGAGCCTCAGCTCCTGCAGGAAGGATTTCATGTATGTAAGAGTGGTCTCCTGGCTAGCAAGAGACATCAGACTTCAGACACATACCTAGACAGTGAATACACTTGGTTGAATGGCGATCCTATTGTTGCCCTTAACTCTGTAAACCACTGTATTGTACTCCCCTTGTCTTCGCCACTCAGCAGGTCTCCCTTAGACACCAAAGCGATATCAGGCTAGCACTGAGGCTCTATTGTATAACCTTTCAAACAGTCTAGCACCTGTTAGATTTTTTCGCCTCAGCAGGTGATATTGGGTTCTGAGGATTGAGAACAGTAGAGAGGATTGATCACGCTTCCCTTTTATTTATAACTTGTTAGAAGCAGGAGCAGCAGCAAGAGACTCCCAGATCAGGTTCTACATTCATCATTACAGATAGAAGAAGTCAGACCACTAGGTCTGGAAGGATATCGAGACCTCCCAGTAGGCCTGGGAATAACCCAGACACAGACCCAGAAGGAGAAGGTAATATTATACCAATACCTAGAAAAGGTGTCCTACAACCACGAGACGTTGATACAGACTCAGGAGAGGACCTTACTACAGAGCAAATTTTCCACAGAGAAAGCCAGAGAACAGAGACAGCTCATGAATAGAGACTAAAAACTAAAAGTATCTTAGAGACAGCCTTTGGAACCCTACCACACTCAGCAGTACCCTTATGAAGTGAGACACCACTTGGCAGATTTCCTGACTCCCCAGGAGCCTCTAGACCACTCCCACAACCTTTCAGAAACGACAAAGAATCATATAATCTAAGACACCTGCCAGCCCCTCCTCCAACATATCGGACGATCGCTGATGCGCCAGAATAACCTTGGAAACCAAAGATCAAGCTTCTACAACCATTAAAGTTGAGTGGAAAAGGCAAAGATCTATAACCAGAAAAATTCAACTAGTGGTTTAGGGAGATTAAGAAGTACTTATCCAAGTATGATGTCCTTGATGATTCTGAGGATGTAGTGGACTACTATGGCCCCTATACAGAAAGGCTAGCACATAGTACCTACCTCAACCTTATCGATGAGTTTGAAGACAACCAACCCTCCCACCAAGAATCAAAGAATCAATTTAAACAACTTTTTGAAGCATCAACCAATACAGATAATCTACCTCAAATGGCAGAAGATACAACAGTCCTCAGGAGGCAAGTCAACAAGACTTTCCAAAATTGCTGGAGAACTAGAAGACCTAAGAGGAACCTTGCCTAGAAACTATATATCAGACTATGCACAAAGGCAACGCGTTTTGGATGACATGGGTCCCTGGCTCAAAGAAAGGTAGAACCACAAATAAGAGATACCGATACCTGGACTCAAGTTGTCCAATTGGCAAAGAGATATAATCCAATAAGGTTCGAGACTGGAGCCTATGTGAGTAGCGGCAGCTCCTCCAGCAACTACGGAAATAAGGCTAACAAAGCTAACAACTCTCCACTACAAACCAGCAACAAGCCTGCATGAAAAGGCAAAGCTCCAATGAAAAAATCGACCTCTCCGAAGCATAGGAAGCCAAGCAACCAGAAATTGGATCGACGCAAGAGAGAAAGAGCCTGTTACTACTCTGGAGAAGCAGGACATATTGCAAATGATTGCCGAAAGAAGGAGATCAAGTCAAATCATGTCACTGTCACTCAGGATACCCTCGATAGTGAAGAAGAGTACTATGAGGCAGAAAGTAATTACACACAAGAGTTGAATAGAAGGAATACTATCATAACTCTCAAAACTACTGTTCTCGCCCCCAAAGAAGTGGCCAGGCTATTGCAAGCATTAGATTTCACAATACTAGTCAACCAGAAACCCGCCAAGGTCCTAGCAGATACTGGAACTATTGGCAGTACTCTAATAAGCAATCACTTTATCACAACAAACAATATCCCTTAAATCAATAAGAAGAGGCCTAAAACGGCCAATATGGTTATCAAAGGATCCAGTTCAAGTAGCAATCACAGCTGCATCAAGATATCGGAATTGAAAGCATGAAGGTACCCTAGGTACAGAGGAGTGTCACTCCAGTATCATATTATGATATTCCACTCCGTATGGATGACCTCATACGCCTTGTAGCGGTCCTCAACTGCCGGAAAAATACCCTCCATTTTCCTGACCACAAAGTCAGAGTAAACTGCAATGGGAACAGCACTCAGCCTCATTCAGCAAAGGCTAAACAGCAAATATACCAGATTTCATCAGGATATTCCCTCAGGTTTTTGTTTCAGAAATACCTGAAACTCTAGCACCATTGTGGCGCATTAACCACAAGATCATGATCAACGACCCAAACCTCTATGTCAAATACCAACCTTAAAGACCACGGAAAAATTGATCGTTAAATTCAAGGCATGGATAAAGAAACAAATCAGGGCTTGGATACTCTACAGATCACAAACTCCCGGAGGCTCCGTCATGTTCGTTTAAGGGTAACTTGATGGCTGGACAAGACCAGTAGTGGACCTTTGCTATAGGAATGATAACACCAAGAAGGACGAAGCTCCTATTCCAAATCACCAACTCAGACCCAATACTGTGGCCAGAGCGAAATTCTAAAGCAAGATAGACCTCTGTGACGCCTACTTAAAGACCAGTGTGTAGCCTGAGAATGAGAAGTAAAATACTATCAATACACCAATTGGAGGCTTCGTTTGCATAGTAATACTGCAAGGAGATATAAATGCGCAAGGAACTTTCATGAGGGTAATGGAAGATACACTATCAGAAGATCTAGGAGTCTTTGTATGGGTATATATTGACAATATTATGATATATAGCCATACACATCATGACCATATCAAGCACATCAAAGCTGTTTACCTAAGCTACAACAAGCGTAGCTATATGCCAACCCAAAGAAGAGTGTCTTATTTGGAGGAAAACTTGATATCCTAGGACACCTGATCGATAATGAAGGCATTCACCCAGCACCAGAGAAGATCAGAACCGTTGAGGACTGGACAAGACCTCACAATAGAGAGAAACTAGAGCGCTTTAGTGGAATGGTTAATTATATCTCCCAGTTCCTACCACATATTGCCACTATCTCTGCACCAATTACTGAGCTTACCGGTAATGCTGAATGGATATGGACTGACTTGCAGGAAGCAGCCTTTCAAGCAGTCAAAAAGGCTGCGAAAAATTACCTAGTTCGTAGACCTATTGACTATACCAACCGAGAACCAAACTGGCTATTCACCAATGCATCTCTTAGCGGCAGTAGCGCTTGCATAGGCTAAAGACCAACTAGAGATCTAGCCAGATCGGCAGCATTCTATTCCAGGAAACTGACAGCATTTCAGAGTAACTACATGACACACCAACAAGAAGTACTTGCAATAGTTGAGGCTGTACAAGCCTTCGCCCATGTGTTGTCCCACACAAAGTTCACCATAGGCATCGACCATGAGAGTCTTATCAAGCTCATGATACAGAACAATCTCAGTGACTGGCAGTAGAGATGGATAATTCATCTTAGCCTCTTCAATTTTAAAATAGAATACATGCCTGAAGTTTCGAATTTTCTGGCAGACTATCTATCCAGCGTTCATGAAACCAACTCAGGGCCTCAAGATATAATACAACAGGACCCCATCTCCGAAAATTCAGATCTCCAGATCCACAACTCCGATTTTATTCAAACCAACTACACTTCTCCCTCAAACTATAGCCTAGATTCTGACAGTGAAATGGAAACTATTGAAGAAACACAGCACCCTCCATCCCTCACTACTCTGGAATCCATCGATCGCTCCTCCACAGAATACCTAGCAAGTAAAGAGATAGCAGCAAATTCTGTCACTTACTCTCTGAAGGGCAAGAATAGTGCTAGCAGCAACGATAGCATCATCCAGGCAGGTAACCCATGTGGAGACAAAGCCACCTTAAATCTTGTCCAGACTAGAAAGGACCGAAGCCTTTCAGCACTCTCTTGGACTGCCTGCTATAATAGCCAGTGACTTATACTGAGAGATAGCAAGGAAGCCAAAGGATATTTCCCTAAGGACCCTGAAAAGTGGAAGCAAGCAAAGAAAGCAAAACCAATATCTGATACCTCAATGTACATTTGCACTCCTTCATCAAACGCTAACTCTATATCCCTACCCTCACTAGGAAACAAATACCTCAGACTGGCAGATATATTAAACCCAACCTCCCCACCTGTGGCTTAACCAGCTTCACCAGCTTCTACACCCCTTTATAGTGATCCTAAAGCTTTCTGGAATACAGCAGAGACTGATAAGGCCCATACCTTCCTGGGTACCCTCCACTCATCCCTTATGGGAAAGTTCCACCCTGCTGTAGTAGAAGCTCTCCAGAATGATACTCTTTTTCAGCGAGTCCTAGAGACCACTGACAAGCTTCACTATTCAAGCCAGGATGGCCACCTCATGGCTAACAATCCCAACGGTTATTCTAACATCTTTATCCCTATGGGACCCCTAGATCGAGCAGCATACCTCTGGGATTTCATCCTTAAAATATTTCCTTAACGCCTTGGACATTGCTCAGCTCACAAGTCCTACAAGTAAACTGCTTGTCTCTTCTGGTAGCATCAGATGTGCTAGAACTTCATAGCCTACTGCCGCTCTTGTAATCAATGTCAGATCAATAAAGAGCCAACAACTCTTTCGGCATGTAAATCTCTAGCACTACCAGTACCTGGCGAAGCCTACCAATCCCTTACTATCGATATCGCTTGCCCCTTCAACAAATCAAACAACTATACAACCCTCAAGGTCATTATCGCTCGATTTACCTCCTAGACTCATATTATACCTCTTCAGGACTCTGCCACCTCCAAAGAATTATTTTTAAGCACCTGAAGACAATATTTGATGTTCATAGACTTCCCCTAAGCATAGTACTGGTCCAAGACTGCCGCTTTACCTCTAAGTTCTGGTCTCAGAAGATGAAGTCAATAGGAATTCAGGTCTGGATGATAACTCAATACCTCCATCAAACGAGTAGCCATGTAGAGCGCCGGATTTGGACCCTTAAACAGATGATGAGGAACTTTATCAACAAAAGACAAAACAACTGGTCCAATATTCTCCTTGCGAATGCAGCAACTATGAATGGCGCCCCACATGAATCCTTCAGAATATCTCCATACCAAGCACTACATAGATATCCTTGGAAGCTCTTCAATCCTATTCTCATATCCCCCAGCAAAGTACTGGCAGTGGATGAGAACTTGAATGCCTTAGAAGCTACAAGAATGGAAGCTTATATGGCCAAAAAGCATACCACATTCCGGCAGACTATACAAGCAGAAAAAATGAGGAACCCATATCGAAGACCATTCAATATTGATACAAGAGTTCTTAATAGAGGATGCGCTTACACCTCCACTCCTGGACAATCCAAGAAGCTAGACCCTTGCTGGTTTGGGCCATTTAAAGTTCTAGAGGATAACTCTATTAGTGATAACTACAATCTAGAATTGCCTCAGAGGCTGGAGCACCAGAAGACATTCTTTAAAATCTCATGCCTGAAGGAATACCATGAAAACGATCTCAATAGATTTGCATCCACGAGGATACCTAGCCCAGTCCCTATCCTCATCAATAATGTAGCAGAATGGGAAGCAGTGGAGATACTGGATTATCGCGTACACAACAACAGAGTTGAATTCCTGGTATACTAGAAAGGGTATGAAAGGACTGATAACCCTTGGGAACCTATTTAGAACCTGGAGAACTCAATGGAAATCGTAATGGAATATTGGAAAGAAAACCACAGCCAAGAACCGATGCCTAAGATCACCTCCGACTATTTGAGGACCTCTAGGGAGCCAATTGAAGTCTCTTCAATCCCTTGCTCTAGAACCATACTACCCATAGATTTCTGGCAACCTTATAAAGATAAGGAATATGATTCTGCATGCTCATATGATAGCTACTTCAACACTGATGATGATTCTATGCTCTAGCCTTGAGAGAGTGGCGATGTGGCCTATGGCTTTAGTAGAAGTTAGGTTTTGTTTAGATTTGGGGAATGTGACATGTGTACATGTTCTAGTAGCACTATTTCCACTCTTGTTAGCCTTTCCTTTGTCATACTCGATTCATTTGATTCGATTTCATTTTGTATTTGATTTCCTTACCAGAATCTCTAAATTTCTGTGCTCTTATTACGGTATGCTTTGTAGGATCGGCAGGATTGTTCCTTAGGAGTTCCAAGTGAAGGAGCAGGTCATGTATACCAGCAGTAGAATACAGGTAGCTAGGTGGGAAAGCCCTAGGCTTTCCGGGACTCCAGCAGGGCCACAGGATTCCGGTCGCTGTACACTCACTGATAATGATAGCAGCTGGGGGTTTCAAGAGCCTTAGCTCTTGCAGGAAGGATTTCATGTATATAAGAGTGGTCTCCTGGTTAGTAGGAGACATCAGACTTCAGACAGACGCCTTGACAGTGAATACAGGTGGTTGAACGGTGATCCTATTATTCCTCTTCACTCAATAACCCACTCTATTGTACGCTCCTTGTCTCGCCCCTCAGCTGTTCTTACTTAGACACCTAAGTGATAGCAGGCTACCGCTTTGGCTCTATTGTATAACCATTCACACAGGCTAGCGCCTGTTACAGTATAAAACCATTGTATCTTCTTCTATACCTTTAAATGTGTACTTAAAGTTTTCTCCTAATTCAAAATTACTCCCTGATCAGTACCATCCACAAAGAGTTCAATTAGTTAAATAGAATTATTCTCAATTGAGGTTCTAATTGTAGTACTATATTCTCCAGGGGTCTAACTATCCTGACAAGATGCTTTAAATTTTGCAGTACTAAATCCACAATTGACGCAGTCCCTAGTAAGGCCTTTGACTTGGAAGCATAATTCAATACTATCACTGCAACCCTGTTGTAGCACCTAATACAGATATCTAATCATCATTTTATTTTTGTTTTGTCCACCACAGTTGTCTGCCCATAGGTATAGATAGAATTTTATCTTTCGCCCTGATGTTAGGTTCTAGTGTAGGAGGTATACAACTTGTTTAGGTCCTTTTGGTTAATATGCCTCAGTATAAAAGAGATGATGACTGTTATCAAAGTCCTTGTTCTTATGAACAAGACCAAACAAATATAGCTTAAAGGGAGAAATGAACTACAGCTGTAGTAGTTGCAGTAGACATTTTGGAATTTCGACAACTTGCTGGAAGTCAAAGGAATGCCACCCTGTATCCCTTATATAAAGGGTTGCTTGAGCAATTGTAGCTTGATAGAAGCCGCAAGATTCACTGTATTCTTTCTGATGTTTATCCAAATCCTTCTGCAATTGAACTCTCTGGTTATCCTCTTTAATAACCCTATTGCCCCCATTCTTTTAATCCTTTAATTGCAGTTGGCCCTTTAGGATACTGCAGTTATAACAGATATTATTAGCATGTGTTCTGATCTGCATTCTCTAAAACTTAGAATTGTCTTTCCAGTACTAAGTGGAACTGGTAAGCGATATCAAGAGTAATGAAGATCTTATATTTAAATTGGAATATATGATACAGTATGAGCAAAATGATGGTAACAGGATCCGATTATCCAATTTAATACAGGTTATAAAATGACCCTCCCTTTTCTGCGACTTATAAGACCACGTTTCAGTTGGCCTGGCATAGTCTTTCGAGATTCTTGACAAAAGGTTCTCTAATTGTTGATGTACATTCGAGTTTAGTATATTGTAAGATAGCTTAGCAGAATTCCGATATAGTGGGGGAATGGTTATTTTAGTTGTATTGATATAGGTAATAAGATTGGAGATATAGCGATTTTGGAGAATCTAGTACCAGCAAAAGAAACTACGATATAGAGGACTAATAAAGGGAACAGTGTAGCTATTCTATGTCATACACTGCATGGATTCAATCTTCCTAATTTCCATTTCGTGAGAGGACCTTTGATTGTATCTCCAATTACCATTAAACTTTGTAAACCTTAACGGACTCTCAATGAGGTAACTGGCCAATAGTTTGCACTGATAGAAAGGCATGGTACTATGATCTTTTATCCAGGTAAACTATCGACTTTAGGTGGCTTTTTTTGCATATTCTTGCTTACAAGTGCATGACTTAAAAATATCAGCCAAGTGGGCAGCATATTTCTCCAGTTGTTTAGTACAATCTGCATTATTTGATCATCTGAAGAAGACTGATTGGTTTGCGGAATCAGAGTTTCTGATTCTACAATCAAGTTAATATATATTGGTAGAGATAGTCTAACCAGATCTAAAAAGCTAGTATTACAGTTTACTATACTCAAAGAAGTAATATAAACCAATTGATTCTCCTTCTTCCTCTATATCTTGACTATATTCACACAACTCATCCACTGAAAAAATTAAGATATCAAAGATTTCAGGTCTGAATCCTTATATATTAGCTCCAGTGAGCTGGATGCAACTGTCATTGTTGTAAATTCTTTAAAAGGAGAATCAATAACTTGGGAAATTAGCAATTGCAAAGCGATAATAAATGGAAGATTCTTTTTAGAGGATTTATTGCATGAAAATTGTCAACTTTAAAATTGCACTAAGGTTTAAGATTGAAATAACCAATATTAAAAGCACAAGGGAGAATGATAGGAGAAGGATAAATTCAAAATTTTAGAATGAGAGGTACTATTAGTAACGGGTAGCCAATTCTGTACTGCTCAATTGCCTAGGCCGTGCTTGTATCGAGATGGTTGCAGAAGGTCAGGAAAGCTCTGGTAAGAATAAAGATAAAAGGTAAAGATGGTTCTCGAAAGCTCCAAAGATGTTTTAACTAATAACTGAATATATTGTTAAGGTCTCTTCTCCGTTGCTTGATGATTCCTTAACTATGGGGTTTTTTGATTTTTGATTATCTCATATATTCGATGTTAACGTACAGGAACCTGCATGGACCGCTCGCTATGGCATAAACGAAATGTTAATTCCAAATGTACAAAACAAAAGAAATAACAGTACTAGTTCTCCCCTAGTGATGACCATACCGTCACCGCGCCCAACAATGGCGACTAATTCAAATAGTATTGAATGAAATGATATCAAAGAAATCATAACCGAAGGGAAAGATAAAGCAGGAAAGACAAACCACTCAGTCTGAGTCATAGTCGGAGGAGGAGGAGGAGGAGGAGGAGGAGGAGGAGGAGACAGCGATGGAAAAAACCGCTGGCATAGTGGGTGGGAAGTTCGTGCGACTAGCGCGGATGTGTGAGGCAAGACCGAGGATCATGTCCAGGTCGGCCCAAAGTGGGGAGCCATGGTCCATTGAAGACAGCTTCAGAAGGTAAAGCTGGCATTCTCAGGACTTGGATGGGCAGTGGAGAATTGCATGATCAAAGGTTTCATCCTCTGATTCGCAGGAAGGGCAGGTGGGAGAGCGATCGGCATCGTTCCATAAGGGTTTTGCGGCGAGATAGCTCTTTCCGGCACGCATTTGGTGAATTCGCCTAGCTGTAATGCGGTCGAGGGCCAGGAATGCATAAGGGCATAGGGACGGCTTGAACTGGTAGTAAGGAGGGGGTGGGGACAGGAGTGTCCAGTGAGTGAGGAGGTCCTTTCTGCACTCCTCCTTCATCAATTTGTAGGAGGCAGCACCTGGGATCAGGGGAGGGGGGGCAAAGACAGTGCCAGGTAGGAGGTGGGAGTTTATCTGTGGGAGTTTGAAACCGTCTGGTGCCATTTTGACCAAGAGGTAGCACATCCCATCGATAGGGAGGTGAGAGCAGACGGCGGGTATGGGCCTTGGTTAGTTCCAGCGGAGGGTGATGTAATCGGCCTTAAGGCCACGAAGGAGGTGGCGGGTGGAGTCCCCTGCCCTGAAGTTGGAGAAGGATGGAATGATGGAGGCAGCTGGGCTGCGGCTGGGTTGATCTCGGGAAGGGAGCAGGCCAACCGTAGTGCAGCCATCCTGCGGCGATGGGGGAGGAGTGACTTTACAGGGGGGAGGCAAGCCTCACATGGAAGGATGGATACTGGAGTTGATGAGAAGCAGTTGGAGACCCATCGTTGGACTTTGCTCCAAAACACCTCCATCTTCCCCATCATCGCAGCATTGGGGATGAGGAGGTCAGCTCCGTAAGTGAGGATCAGTCGCAGCAGGCCCATGGCCAGTCTGCGGTTCAGGTAGGGGACTATACCTATGCCATAAGGAGAGAGTTGCCTGATGAGACCGAAGGCCCCTTGGGCGAGAGCTAGCCTCTTGAGGAAGTGGGTGGAAGTTTCCATCGAGGGTGAGAACCAGTATCCCAGCCACCGGACAATCGAAGAGGGGTGGAAAAGACTCCCATCGAGAGAGACAGTAGCCAGTGAGGGGGGAGAGCGGTCCCTTGGAGTTCGCCAATGGATGAGTTCAGTTTTTGGAACGGAGAAGGAGACTCCAAGTGGGGAGGCCTTCTTGCAGAGGCGGGCGTAGTAGTGTTGAAGTAGCTGTGAGTTCCTCCGGTATAACCCAGACCCAACAGTGACAGTAAAATCATCAACATAGGAAAACATAATCCCCTTAGGGATAGACAGGTGCAGGGAGGATACATAAATTAAAAATAACAAAGGAGAGATAGGAGAGCCCTGGGGGGCGCCCACTTGAACAGGTAAGAAAATATTAGGGGAGCTTTGAAAGATCAAGCGGCATTTGCGGTCAGTCAAAAAGGAACGAACCTAAGACCCCATATAACGAGATACGCCTTTAGCGCGAAGTAGGAAAGATAAACAAGTAGAGGAAATATTATCAAAGGCTCCCTTGATGTCAAGGAAGAGGGTGGAGGTCTTGAGGCCTGCACGTTGCAGTAGGCGGACTTCGAGTGTGAGGGCAGCACATGCGTCAAAAGTGCTGAGGCCGGGAAGCGAGCCGCATTGGTTAGGGTGGATGAGGCCAGCAGTGCAGGCCATTAGCGAGAGGCGGGTTGCCATTATCCTTTCCAGAATTTTAGAAATAGTTTCTAGGAGGACAATGACCCGAAAGGAGGAGTGGGAGTTGTAATCAGCCTTGCCGGGCTTGGAGAGGACAATGCCATTGGCATTTTTAAGGGAGGAGGGGTGGAAGCCATAGGTCTGCATGGGACCTAGGATGGAGGTGAGGAAGTTGGGGTTGATATTGTTGATCCTCTTCCATATACCATAGGGGATCAGGTCGGGCCCAGGGGCTGAGGTGTTGGAGGATTTGCGAAGGGCAAAGGAGACTTCCTGTTTCTGAAGTGGCAGGAAGTTCGCGAACGGTCGAAGGATGGATGGCGAGGATGGGGGGTCTTTTGGTGGAAAAAAATGATGCAGGAGGGAGGTGTTGACATCGACGGGTGTCGTGGCATTGGGAAAGGAGGGGAACCGATCTGGAGAGCGCCCTGCTTGCGATCCTGCGGGCAGCCCACACCGATTTGGAGTCCAAGGAGGCAAGGAAGGAGTTCCAGTGTGATGCCTTAGCCTTTTTAATGGCCTTGAAATACGCGAGGCGGGAGGCACGGGCGCAGTCGGAGAGGGTGGTGGAGGGGGACATGCGTGATATTCTTGCCTCTCTGTTGAAAGCTTGGCGCAGCTGTGATAGCTCAGCTGTCCACCATGGCTTTGACCTGAAGCAAGGACGTTTGTTTGGTGTTTGTTGGGCAAGGAGGGAAGGTGATGGTTCGCAGGTGGCGATCAAACCAAACATTGAGTGAGGTTGATGTAGGGAGCGGGGGTGGAGGTGGGACTGCTAGATCCTTGATGAGAGGGGAGAGTGTGTGCCAATCCGTTTTGGTCCAGTTAGGAGCGGGGTCAGGCTGTCGTAGGAAAGGCGTGGAAAAGGTTATTGAGATTGGGACATGGTCAGAACCAGTTAGTGGGAGAGTGACACCCCATGTGCTAACAAAGGGGGCAAGGGAGGGATTTGCGAAGGCAAGGTCTAAGACTCCAGGTCTTGATGTGCCATCGAAGAGGAACCTAGTAAATACACCTAGTGTGTTTAAAAGTGAGTAGCCTAGCTCAGAGGCTAGGTCAAAGTATGGGGAAGAAAGATTAAATTCAGTATCAGATAGGACCCTTAGAGGGTCGGAAAGAGGATGATGGAGGTTCAGATCCCCACCCAGTAGGGTGGGGAAAGTGTGACCCCTGATCATGGAAGGTGGGGTGATTGTGCGGGTGTTTGCTTAACTATGGGGGAGTGCTAGCTATTTATACAATTCTCCTGGTACTTATATTAGCAATATATATAAATATCCTTAGATATCATAGCCAGGTTATGGAAGGTTCAAACCCTGTTTGACCCTGAAAATGTATGCCCCACTTGGTCAAATGATCCCCAGAACTATTTAGTATTCTGAGGGTGTCTAGCACTCCACCAGTAAATAGCCTTCGATTCATTTGCCAAATGAACTAAGTTAAAGTAGATGTAGCCCAGTTGCAAATATCTTACGGAATACCAGGTGATCAGTCTGGATGGCCGTCTTTCTTGAATATATGTACTCCAGTGCATATGCATTCAGATTATCAAGACTCTTAGTACTCCGTACATTAGAGTCTAGATCTTTTCACCGAGGCTGGGTACCTCTGCTATAGACACTACTTCTTGCCAGCATGGGTTGTAGTCATATAGTAACCTCCCAGTTCTATATACTATCACATCAACTAATTTGTAACATTTCCCAAATGTGTAATATCAGCTCCCCCTTGCCAGGCTTCGTCCTGAAGGAATATAACCCTTTAGTACTCCTTCCTGTAGGGTTAAAAAACCTTCTGCGATACCTTGGCCACAGCAGGAAAAACCTTTCCGGAGATACTACCTAGCCCAGCCTTGGCATATCCGGAATTTCCTTATGAAAATCTTCTACCAATTCATGACCATGCTGTAAGTGCTCCGGTGGTTCCCAGGGATTCTCATCTTCCGAACATCCCTTCCACTTAACAAAGTATCGAAGTTTTGGATAGTTCTTGGGCGTCCTTGAATCTTCGTTCATAAGAGATTATTTTACTTCTAATGATTTTTTCCACCTCCCATTTTAGGTCACCTTCAACATCTTCCGGTGTCATAGGTGGTTGTTCTCGGCCTGGTCGAACTGAAGTTCTGTATGGCTCAAGTAGCGATACATGGAATCCCGGATAGATTTTCCTGCTGTTATATAATTCCAACTTGTAGGTTAGGTCTCCTCGTTGCTCCAGGATTTTGAATGGACCTTATAATTTTGGTGCTAACTTCTTAGATGGTCGCTTTGTATGGATATTCTTCGCATTTAGCATAACCAAATCACTAATTTTGAAGTCTGGTTAGCTGTGAGCCTTTCGGTTATAGTATTTGTTCATTCCTTCCCAAGTCTTTTCAAGTTATTCCTTTGCCTTTTCATTTATCGTTTTAATCTAGTCAGCATACATGGTAGCTCCAGGATTCTGGGCTTCTCGCTCCTTCATCCATTCTGTTTGAGGGTGCTAACGATAGTTGCCAAAGAAAGTGGTTATTCCAGGTGCGCTTGTTACTGAGTTGTTGTATGCATACTCGGCTAATGGTAAAAGGTGGTACCAAACATCCTGATCGTAGTTGACAAATATCCGGAGGTAACCTCCCAGCACTTGGTTGACCCTTGCGGTTTGTCCATCAGACTGAGGGTAGTATGTAGTAGACATTTTTCTCTCTATGCTTAACATCTTGCAGAGACTCCCAAAATTCTCCTGTAAACTTTGCGTCCATGTCTGTGATGATTTCGATTGGTAGACCATGAAGTTTCAAAACTTCTTTGATAAATGCTAAAGCGACATCTTTTGCAGTCGCATTTTCCTCCAGACCGATAAAATGTGCCATTTTTGTGAATCGGTCAACTACAACCATAATTTGCCTGTATCCTGCTGATAGGTGCAGTTGCGTAATAAAATCTACCGAGGTAGATGCACATGCTCCATAAGGTACTTGTAATAGTTGTAGTAGGCCAAAGCGTACATGCCTTGGTGCCTTAGCTTTTTGGCATTCTGTATACGACCGTACATAGTCGTTTATCCAGTTGGTAATTCCTTTCCAGTAAAAATCCCTAGTGATAATCTCAAGAGTTTTTTCTTGCCTGAAATGTCCTGCAACTTTAGAGTCATGACAACCTTTTGCAATATCGGATTGCAGGGTTTCCTCCTGGGAATATATAGGCGTTTGTAGCCAAGCATTCTATCCGTCATGGTCTATTGTTTTGACATTGGATTGCCATCATCTCCGAATTGTTGTAACACCCGCTTCATACACATCTATTCTGGATCATCCCTTGCTTACTCTTTTACCCTTACCATGAAGTTCATATCAAATTTCTTGACATCGCACTTAGCAATTACTGCATTGGATATTAAGGTTTATCCTTTAGTGCATATTGGGTGAACGGCAATATAGGTTGTATGCAGGAACTCGTGTTTGGCATTAGAATGTAGGAAACATAATTGCGGCTGAGTCTCTTCCAAGTGGATACATGGGCTCCCAAATCCTTGGACTGGTCATTCTGTATCTTCCAACTCCCTGACTTCATAAAACTCCCTCTCATCTCTTGTTTCCACAATAATTTGCGCTATGCAGTCTCCAGTCCGTACCTGAAAAGCCTTGTCAGTAGTGTTGACTAGAAGGATCTTAATCTCCCCCCTATAGTCCGCATCCACTACTCCGGCTCCAATGGAAATACCATGCTTGACTGCCAATCCGCTCCTTGGTGCAATACGAGCATATGTTCCAATTGGTAGTCCAATAGCTAATCCACTACCTATGAGCACTTGCCCTTTAGAAGGAACTATGGTATCCTCAGCACTGTATAGGTCGTGTCCTGCCGCAAACTTGGAACCTCGAGTAGGAATTCTTGCTTCTTGTTCTAACCCTTTAACTCTAACCTACCTGGTCCTTTGCTCTTTTGGCAATCCTGGTTGGGGTCATTCCAATTTTTCCATTCCGCTTGTGACTGACACGACTAAGTTTTGGTTATAATCAAGGGTTCCAAAGTGATGAGACTGAAGTATAGCCTGCTTGGCATGCTTAGCTCCCTCCTTAGGGTGGTAGGCTGGCCGCCTGCTTAATGTGTCAGGTTTACCTCCTTTTGTCCCAGGTCTGTAAATGATTTTAAAGTTAAAATCTGTTAACTTTTAGGCCCATCTGATTTACCTTTCTGACAAGGCCTTTGTTGTGAGAAAGTATTGAAAATTTTGATGATCGGTATGGATGGTGAAAGTTTCATCAGTCCCTACCAGATAGTGTCACCATTCTTCCAATGAAACTAATATTGCCAATAATTCCTTATCATGTATATCATAGTTGTGTTCCACAGGGGTAAGCTTCCACGAATAGAATACAACAGGATGCAACTTCTTATTTTCATATTGGGACAGAACACATCTGAGAGCAGAATCGCTTACATCTGTTTCCACTACTATTCCTCTTTCAGGATGAAAGTGACATAGTATGAGAGCTGTAATAAAGCGTCGTTTAAGTTAATCAAAATCAATTTGTTCTATTTCTCCCCAAGCAAAGTCCCTTGGATTTCCCTTTAATAAATCGGTTATTGGTGCTCATAGTGCAGAGATATTCTTTATGAATCGTGGAAAAATTGACGAATCCCCTAAAGATTTGAATCTCCTATGCCAAAGTAGGCATACGACAGGCTTTGATTGATTCAACCTTGCGCTCGCTCATAGTGACTCCATCAACAGCCACCTTATACCTGAGAAACTCCTCAGATTTAACAAGGAATGTGCTCTTTGCGATGGATATGGCCATTTGATACTCTCGTAGTCGTTCAAGTACCGTTTTACTAATATGATATGATCGTTTTCTGTTTTTGAGTAGATGAGTATATTATCGCTATATACTACCACCTCTTCATCAAGGAAGTCTTTCAGGATCATAGTCATAATTGACTGGAACGTTGCAGGTGCATTGGCAAGTCCGAAAGGCATAACTTTGTATTCTTATAGGCCATATCTGGTGAGAAAAGCTGTTTTCCATTCATCACCCTTTCGTATGCAGATTAGATGGTATCCATCTTTGAGGTCCAGCTTGGTGAAAATAGTTACTCGTTGAACACGGTCCCGTAGTTCGGTCATCAGAGGGAGAGGGTACTTATTGTGGATGTTGACTTTGTTCAAACCTTGGTAGTCTACTACCAAACTGAGGCGTCCATCCGGTTTGGGAACAAAAAGTATTGGTGCCCGTGCAGGAGACTTGCTGGGGGAGATCTTTCCTTGGTTTAACATATCATGCAAATATATTCTTAGTGCTTTTAGCTGTTTCTCCGACAGCGGAAAATTGGTCCCCAGGGTGGTTGAGAGTCTGGTTTGAGGTCAATAGCGTGATCAAAGGTTTGATAAGAGGGTAATTTTGGTGCAGTTGATGGGTGAAAAAGGTCCTTGTAGCTGTGGTATTGTTTGGCAAGTGAATCAAGGACTAGTTCTTGCTCATCATCTATTCTTGCAATTCTTCCAATAACCACTGCCTCTGGTTCTTCCAACACCTCCTCATCCCATTCGACAGAAATGCCTTCGTCTTATTGTAAAAGATGGAGCTGACATCCCGGAGCCTCAAAACTCCAGTTTTCAGAGTCTTGTATTTCCATTATTGGATGTTCCTCATTTCACCACCTAAATGGAATTTTATTCCATAATTTCTGGTAGGTGCGATTTCACACGCGATTTTAACAAATGTTTATTTTTTCCAATCTCCAGGGAGAGAGGACAAGTATAATCCTTTCTGATAGAGAATTGGCCTCCTGTAAATCGTAGAATAGGAATAGGATCCTGACGAGATTCATATAGAATATTTAATTCCTTTACCAATTTTTCGTAAATAACAAAAATATTTTATCCTGAGTCTAGTAGGACCTTTATATGATAACATTTTCTATACACATATATATATGCATCACCCTCCGGGCATCGGTAGCGTTTTGGTTCTTCATGAGTCCGCTTTTGTCGCTTATGCGACCGTGTTATATCAGTTCATCCTCGCTTAGAAGATATAATGGTTGTATCTGTTGGGTGTTCATAACAACGCCTGCGTCATTTCAACCAGAAAGGTCTCCTCAGACCAACTAAAATACTGTAAATCATTACTAAGATTCTGGGCGGCCCAATACAAGCGGTCTTTACCCCTTGCCGATGGGCTCCCAAGAAAATTAATAATTCTCATTCTCATATGAAACATGTGTGCATAATTATGCACGGCTTTTTATGCATCGCTATTATGCATAGCTGTCAATAACATGCGCTAGGGTTTTTTCAATAAACTTAGCTAAGTTCTTGTGGGTAATTTCCTAAAAGGGTAGTTTGTTTTTCGAAAATAAAATTGTTTTCCGAATAATATATCATATTCCAAAAAGGTTAACAGTTTCCAAATTTGGAATAGCTCATCCCAGCTTGGAAATAATTGCCTCTGAACACTCTGCATTTTCGCAAAGAACCCCTAAAATTTCACCATAAGGAGAGGTTTTTATTTATACTGTTGGTCCATCCCAGGGTCATGGTCTAGTCGGTTGCACTTGGTATTGGCCTGCCAAAAGCATCTGGACAAGGGTCACGTGATCAAACCCCACCCCGGCCAACGCTTTGGACAATCGTACTGTTAGGAGAAAGCCCAACCCATCACCGGCTCCGGTGACTAAAATGGCCGTTCTGGGATGCTTCGAAGAGACTTTGTGTTTCCAGAACTGAAAGGCCCCTGGTGCTTTAATCAGGCTAACTAGCTGCCATTTCCCCGTATGGCTTCAAGGATAGGGGGCTCCATGAGGAGACAAAACCACAGGTCCTTCCGGGGTCGGAAGTGAAACCAACCCAAAAACCATTAATTTATTTTCCAGTACTTTCTGTTTCCTTGGACCATTGACTCTAGTTGGGACCCCGGGCAGGGTCCTCTAACCAAGGGTCCTGTTTCGGTTTCTTATTATTGATATAACAGGCGCTAGACTGTGTGAACGGTTATACAATAGAGCCTAAGCGGTAGCCTGCTATCGCTTTGGTGTCTAAGGGAGACTTGCTGTGAGGCGAAGACAAGGGGAGTACAATAGAATGGTTTATAGAGTGAAGGGGAACAATAGGATCGCCGTTCAACCAAGTGTATTCACTGTCTAGGCATCTGTCTGATGTCTGATGTCTCCTGCTAGCCAGGAGACCACTCTTAAATACATGAAATCTTTCCTGCAAGAGCTGAGGATCTGGAAACCCGCAGCCACTATCATTACCGGTGAGTGTACAGCTACCTGAATCCTGTGGCCCTGCCGGAGTCCTGGGAAGCCTAAGGCTTTCCCACAACACTGCCTCTATCCTACCGCCGGTATACATGACCTGTTCCTTCCCTTGGAACTCCTGGGGCACAATCCTGCCGATCCTCCAAAGCATACAGTAATCAGTGTGCCAGAATCTAGAGATTCCGGTAGGGAAATCAAATACAAAAGAAATCAAATCAAATGAATGTAATCTGACAAAGGAAAGGCTAACGAGAGTGGGAATAGAGGTACCGGAACATGTACACATGTTACAATTGAAGAGAATCTCGCCAGCTTTCTTTTTCACTATTTTTCATTACGGTAGCATATCTGGTTGTTGTCCAGCAGGCCTTTGAAAAATGGGTGAGACTTGGTTGTTTCTCAGGATCAAAGATGCGACCGCCCCCCTTTGTTATTCTTAACAAGGTTTGCTCCACCTTTGGCTATCCACTAACTGTGTTCTCTAAAGGACTTATGGACTTAGGGACAACTTCTCCTGTGCTCCTACTCTGATAGTGCCTGCGAAAGCCAGTACTCCTCACTGCCTAGCCTAGAGGGATCCCCTATTTCGATTCAGGTCACCAGTTTCCTGGTACCCCAAATACCCAATCGCCCACGCCGTTGGTTCCATTTAGGATATTTCAGTGTCCGATAATTCCTATAACTGAGGTGAGGGTCCGCTTTGTATGTTGTTGACCTTTGGTTAATTAGGTTATCCTACGAGCGTTGCTGTCAGTGGTTTGCGTGAAAATTTGAGTTGGTCCTATTTTGTCTGTTTAGCGAAAGCCCTGGCTACAACTATGTCCTTTCGATACTTTCGTCAGGTGTACTTGTTGAGGCCACAGCCAGTACATTCCTTCCCCGCTTTTCACTTATCAACCACCTCCTGTGAGATTCTATCATGACCCTTCTTCCAGTCAGTATGCTCATCTTTGGTTTGCATTCCCGCTTTCTTTATTGATGGGTTAGCCTTAGCAGTTTTCCATCATGAGGGTTTGTTCTTTTGTTTCTGGTTGGTGTATCCTTGTTTGGTGGTGACTCCTTTACTGGAGTCATCGCACTTTCGCTTAGATGTTCCACTGGATGAGGGTTCTCCTTTGGATATGTTTCGCAGTTCCAGAAATTCCTCTTCCTGTCTCCCAACTTCTCTTATGGTTTCCATCCATTCCTCATCAGTGGAGAATTTTAGACGGGATAACCATCGCCAATGTTTCTTCAGGAAGTTTGCTTTCAACTCACACCCTCCCACTGATTCCTGTGAGTCCGTCTTTGATGTTTAGGTTTTTGAGGAGCAGAAGATAAGTGTATATTTTTCCCTTATTGACTACCTTGGACATCTCTTCTAGGGCTCGTCTTTCCTCCTCAATGCCGATATATCGCTTTGTGATTTCTTGCCAAAAACGATCTCATGTGGAATAATCCGTGTCTCGAGTGTATCCACCTAATCCACCCATCACCTTCCGGTATTTTTCCGAGGAGGGTGCCACTTTGTTCCCCTTTGTTTTCCCCAAGGAAAAAACTATTTGGTGTGCATGATTTTCACACTGTGTATGGTTGCGATCGAAATATTCTTCACAGGCTGTCAACCTAATTCCAACATCTTGGGTGTCATGTCCTTCAAAGAAGTAGGGTGGTTCCACGATTTGCTTTGTTCGTCGGGAGAGTCCACTGATACGTTCAAAGAAAGCTAAAATTAACCTGTCCTCGGATACATAGTTTCTGGGAATAGATGGTAAACGGTGAGCGTATTCTGGCCTGCCGCCCTTTCTACCCAGTCCATCCTCTCCATCACTTTCAGACCCATCATCATCTGGGTCTGGGCCATCACCAAGGTTACCTGGTGGTGGTAGTGGTGGTAGGTTATTTCCTCCACGGTTCACTCCTTTTCCTTTATCCTTCCTAGGTGTCGATGCTGATTCCTTTGTGGGAACTGTGCCCTGTTCCTGTAGAATCGATAGTTGCTCTTGGTTAGAAGGTCCTGGATCATCATCACTGAGCCCATGCTGAGTCGGTACTGGTACTGGTTTATCAGCCAGTTAATGTACCAAGGCATTAAGGTACCCCTTCATACCTTCCGCTTGTTGCCTTAGTTGTTGAGCCGCGATATCTTGTTACTCATTCATCCACCGATTCCATTCTTGTTCCGCTGATGTAATTTAGCATTTAGGTCTATAAGGGCTTTTTCCAGAAACCGATCCCTTGTCTCAGAGACATGTGCCTGTTGTTACTGTTGAGCCTGTTGGCATCGGAATTCTTCTTGAACTTGGGCACAAAACCTTTGCTGCTCCCTTTTAGTATCGCCACTTACTCTTTCAAGTGCTTGGCTGCCTTCCTGTATTTCAGCATCATTGATTACTTCACCTCTAGCCATACGGCTTTGCAATAATTCTAGCATTGTAAACCCTTGCCTGGCCTCCTGTAATTATGCTGAGATCACAATCTGATTCTCCTCTCCACTTTCTTTCAAGGATCGGTCCAGGTGCCGCAATGCAGAGACAACATTTTGCTGGAAGTTATCTTAAGTACTGACAGGCTTCTTAGCTCGCTCGGCGCGTTTTTGAACTCTGGATTGTCGACGACCCAAATGTGTAATGGGAGAGCTGGTCCGGCTCCGGAACGGAATTAGAGATGCTGAAGGGGTAGATTCTGTATCGTTCTCTTCAATTATCCAGTCAGGTCCCAAAGGACTCGGAATTAGAGTGTCATCTCGTGCTATAGCAATTGCAACTCGGTTATAAACCCTGATAGTTTCTGTATAGGAAAATATAAAATGGCCAGTCTTCTGGCCTCCAGGCTCAAAAGTCGTGAACGGAAGAATAATCTGACCACTCAGAATCCTAGTCTAGAAATTCGTACCAGATAAAGTATTGCCTATGAAAGTAGGCGTAGATTTGTGTAAAGTCCTCAGGTGTGTGGACTAAAAATGAGTTAGTGAACCATGAGGGTTCCACAGTTTCAAATAGCGGTATTTCTGCAAGGTTAGTAGAAAGTATCTCTTCAAAAGAGGATATGGTAGATAAAGGATCAAAATCCAGGATAGCTAGTCCTGATAGTGAAAAATCCGAGATACCTCTTAGGTGTTGGTTTGGTAAAGTTTCAAAAATTGAACTTGAACATTTAGGATTGAGTCGAGAATCTTCCATATAATCGTGGATAGATTCTTATTTGTATTTGGTGAAAGCAGTATTCCACCATCCGTCTTGCTGATATATTCTTTCCGAATGTTTGTTGTGTATAGCTTGTAAGTATTTGTGTGCTACTGCACGTATGTCAAGGGCGAATCCTTCACAACAGACAGGAAATACTTTGTCAAAACTGAGAGCTCGACAGTGCCCACAATGTTTGCACTGATGAAAACTTTGAGTGTCGTGGTATTCTTCAGGCATAAGATAAAATAGCTATGAGAATATTGTAGAGCTTTGGTGACAAGAGAATAACGATATAATATTACTAGGTAGCCAATTCTGTACTGCTGAATTGCCTAGGCCGTGGTTGTATCGAGAGCGTAGGAGAATTGTTAGGAAAGCTCCGGTAAGAATAAAGAAAAAAGGTAAAGATGGTTCTTGAAAGCTTTAAAGTTGTTTTAACTAATAACTGAATATATTGTTAAGGTCTCTTCCCCATTGCTTGATGTTCTCTTAACTATAGGGGAGTGCCTGCTATTTATACAATTCTCCCAGTACTTATATTAGCAATATATATAAGTATCCTTAGATATCATGGCCATGGTCATGGAAAGTGGAAACCCCGTTTGACCCTGAAAATGTATGCCAGGCTCAGTCAAATGATCCCGCAAACTATTTAGTATTCTGAGGGTGTCTAGCACTCGACTAGTAAATAGCCTTCAATTCATTTGTGTAATAGGCGCTAGCCTCTGTGAATGGTTATACAATAGAGCCTAAGCGGTAGCCTGCTATCGCTTTGGTGTCTAAGGGAGACCTGCTGAGAGGCAAAGACAAGAGGAGTACAATAGAATGGTTTATAGAGTGAAGGGGAACAATAGGATCACCGTTCAACCAAGTGTATTCACTGTCTAGGCATCTGTCTGAAGTCTGATGTCTCCTGCTATCCAGGAGACCACTTTTAAATACATGAAATCTTTCCTGCAAGAGCTGAGGCTCAGGAAACCCGCAGCTACTATCATTACCGGTGAGTGTACAGCTACCGGAATCCTGTGGCCCTGCCGGAGTCCTGAGAGGCCTGGGGCTTTCCCACAACACTGCCTCTATCCTAGAGCCGTTATACTTGACCTGTTCCATCCCTTGGAACTCCTGGGGCACAATTCTGCTGTTCCTCCAAAGCATACAGTAATCAGGACTCCAGAATCTAGAGATTCTGGTAGGGAAATCAAATACAAAAGAAATCAAATCAAAGAATGTAATCTGACAAAGGAAAGGCTAACGAGAGTGGGAATAGAGGTACCGGAACATGTACACATGATACAATTTGCCAAATGAACTAAGTTAAAGTAGATGTAGCCCAGGTCCAAACATCTTACGGAATACCTAGTGATCAGTCTAGATGGCCGTCTTTCCTGCATATATGTACTCCAGTGCATATGCATTTGGATTATCAAGAGTCTTAGTACTCCGTACATTAGAGTCTAGATCTTTTCACTGAGGTTGAGCAGCTCTGCTATAGACACTACTTCTTGCCAGCATGGGTTGTAGTCATATTGTCACAAATCGTGACTTAGCAATACGGAATGTTTCACATGACTCACGATTTGTGAGATCATTTATGATTATGATGTTAGATTTGATTTATTGTTTCATGACTCACGATTGTGAGGTCATATGATGTTATGACTTTCGCACCTGACTACAAGTATGAGTCAGGGGTTTCACGCATGTGACGCGATTAGCGCACATGATCTTTTATGGAAATTGGATACTATGGGGATTGTATACTATGACTCGGATTGTGAGTCATAGGACGTTTGTTATACTATGACTCACATGGCAGTCATAGTAAAGAGGTGACTCATAGTAAAGTCACCAGGGTTAGGGTTTTGGGAAGAGCGCCTATATAAGGGGGGTCACGGACACAGATAGCTAGCTCTTCACACAACCACCTAAGTTACTTCCTAGGTTATACTTTTACTATTGGTTCAATCTATACTTTATTCTTATTACGACCATCCGTTTATATCACCGACCGAAAGGTGATTCGAGAAACGTATCGCTAAGGAGCAGTCGCACGGGCTAGGAGTGAAAGGACTCAGCGTTCCCTAGGCGACATAAGGCTACGAGACCTGAAGAGAGGTAAGACGAGCGGTACGTATAGTTACCTGTTGCAGTTAAGGAGATAGTGTGCCTTGTCCGGCAGACTAAGGATAGGTTTGTAACATTTGGTTGCGTCTGTTGCGACACTTAACGAATACAAAACGGATTCACCTACAGATACAGAAGTACCAGACTTCAACGACCCACAGACTTTCCTAGGACTACAAGCGGAACTTGGACAAGCCTTAAGCAAGATATCGCGAGAAGGATCCCCAAGACCACCAAGCCCGGTCACCCCGGAAGCAAGATCAAGATCAGGGTCTGTCAGCTCAGGAGCATCCCCAATACACAGAATGTCGGGGGTAGCAGGACCAGCGGACACGATCACTCTCACGAGAGAACAACTACAGGAGTTGATCAGAACAGTTCAGCATAATCGACAGGAACAGACTGTGCGGAGGCCAAAAAGTAAAACCCCGGATATATTTACAGGCGACCGTACCAAACTGCGAGCATGGCTAGTCCAACT
>QFET01003946.1:0-15282 GCA_003316355.1 Tuber calosporum
TCGCTATCCTCCTGCTATACCTACTGGATTTGTATAGTAGTAGCGATCTCTGGTTCCTTTCTGTTTGGATTCCATTACTTGTTTTGTTAGCTCCATCCTGTCGCCTTTAAACCTCTGTTTTTGGAATATGGTTACCTTGGTATGCTGCCTCTGTTAGCATGTTTGTTGGACAGGATGTTTGCGCTTTTGTTTAGTTTCCTAGCTATAGTTTTTGTATTTAAAAGAGCCTGCAATCCCTTAAGGATTCGGACTTTCAAGCCTCACAGGACTATCATCTTTAATACTACAAGTTGAATGGTCACTCTATTAGTTCCATAGCTTTTACCTTGTCTATTGAAGACCTATCCATCGACGCTTCTCCCCCTATCCTAATAGTATCTTCAGAGTCCCTTTGGGATTCTCGAGATACTTGGGAGTAGGTTACATATTATAACCTTCCCTGACAAAGGAATAACTTGACCTGCAAGAAAGAAACTCATGTATGATTTTCAGCTATGAATGAAGCAAATGCCCCTCGCTTCATTTCTGAGTTTCCTACTGTATTCCCTGGCAAGAAGACAGTGGAATTCACGCCCTTGAGATATGTCAACTACCACAAACAGCTGAAAGAACCAATTTCAGACTATAACCTGTGATTCTTGTCATTCCCTGACAAATTCATGCCTGCATACAGAGTATTAATTGAGGACTGGTAAGTAAAAGGAATCATTTATCCAAGTAAGGCACACAACCCAGTCAACCTATTCTCAAAGTTGAAACCCAGAAGTGAAATCAGACTGCTTGCAAACTATGGACCCAATAACGATATTACTATCAAGGACCATAGAGAGATTCTCAACCAAGCCATGATACTTAGAACTATTCTCAGAGCAAAGTTCAGATACACAATAGACCTAGTAAATTGGTACTTCCAAATATGAGTTCTCCCTAGCGAGGAGAAATTCAACACCATTAAGACACCCTTTAGATCCTTTGCAGGCAGACTCATGCTGATGTTACCCATAGGGGAAATAATACAAAATATATGATGTGATAGTATATTGAGTCAGGAGGGATCTATATAACTATTGCCCATGCTGGCAAGAAGTAGTATCTATAGCAGAGGTGCTCAGCCCCATTGAAATATTTAGATTGTATATAAGGAGGACTAAGACTCTTGATAATCTGTATGCATATGCGCCTGAGTGCATATATGCAAGAAAGACAACCATCCTGACTGAACATTTCGTTTTCAGTCAGATGTTGGCGAATGAGCTACATCAACTTGAACTTAGTTCATTTAGCAAATAGATCGAAGGCTATTCACTGGTTGAGTTCTAAACACCTTTAGCATACTAAATTGTTTTGTAGATCATTTGACTGAGTGGGGCATACATTTTCAGGGTCAAACAGGGTTTCCACTTTCTATGACTAGGGCTATGGTATCTAAGGATGCTTCTTATATATAGCTAATATAAGTACCAGGAGAATTGTATAAATGGCTAAAGGTTACCCGATAGTTAAGGGATCATCAAGCAACTGAGAAGAGACTTTAACAATATATTCAGTTATTGGTTAAACAACTTTGAAGCTTTTGAGAACAACCTTTACCTTTTATCTTTATTCTGAATGGAGCTTTCCTCACAGTTCTCCTACCTTCTCGATACAAGCACGGCTTAGGCAAGTCAACAGTACTGAATTGGCTACCCTGGAATAGAAACTGAAGTTATCCTCAAGTCAGCACCCTATTGTAAAGGCCCCCTGGGTGTATCAGGCACTACGAGGAATGTGTCTCGGTAAGGAATAATAATAGAACTCAGATCCCAAACTGTCGGGACTTCAAGTGAGTAATACTACCAGAAATCTCGATAAATTGTTTAACTGCCGTCGATTACTATATCGTCAGCCTCGCTAAGTCCTAAACCTAATGGCTGTAGTTTCGTACGAACTGAAAAGAAGTAACTGTTCAACCAAGTATATTTAAACCTCTGTTTGTCGAAGTCTGCCCTGTTTAAGCTCCAGAGAGGCAGTCTTAAATACATGATCTCGCTTTTCCAAAGCTTTCCATATCCTTCCATTTGATTTCCAATCAATGGATATAACTAAGCTCTGTTTGTAAAGTCCTCCATTAAAACAAATACCTCATGCAGCTAAACGGTACTGAAAATAATATATGTATCATCCTGATACACCAAACAAAATATAAAACATATGGGGTATCAGCCTGATACATGAAACCTAAGATAAAACAAAATAATTATCAAACGATACTTGAAACCAATCATAAAACAAACTAACTCCTTGCTAGCCCTGTTAGTTTCTGTTAGCCTTGTCAGCCTTAACAATAGTAATCAATACTGGTTACACCTATGTCCAAAAGGTTGGACGAAACTACGAGCTAGTTAGACCTTGGTTAGGACTCTGCTCAGTGACCGAAAGACCTGACAGACATAATAACTACAAACTCATACTCCCTCCAGTGATAGCAGGAATCTAGCTATGGATCCATTGCAGTCATCTACGCATTTACTAAAGACCGAACCCCTTCCCCTCCCTAGGAACACCTGAACCTATATCCAAAGAGCCTGTCACCATTGATGCTAGTAGTCAAGAGCAATTGTAAAGTGAAAAGATACCTAAAGATCGAATCTATGACAGAATTAGACAGTTCTTGATCTACAGGAAATGTTATGACGAAATCAAAGCAACTTGTGAACCCCTCTACAACCTAGAAGGTGCCAGCACCCTCATCAGATCCTACTTGTTCAATACCGACAATAAATCAGTGCCTTTCAGACTTGCTTGGTCCCATCGCGTGACTTTCTCTGTCTGCACACTCCAGAAATCTGACTAAGCCCCCCTCTCACGTGAACATGACCCTAACAGATTTTGGTAATCCCTACAGGACTCTGACTACTCAGAATCCAATCCCTGCATAACACTCTCCACCTTGAATGAATGTAAGATGGAAGGCTAACTGCTTCATGGTATTATCTTAAGAACTATGGGGCTTATAAAGGTATAAGGTACTGACACCAGTGGTGTATATATGTTTTCTGATAAGTTTATATGTTTGAAAATTGAGTGGAATGCTCCAAAGGCGGGTTGGTCGTTAACCTCTTTAAGATATTGCCTCTTGTTTTGTTTTGTTTTTATTTCTTTTAAGGGGAATATAACGGAATCCTACTCTGTTTCTACTATTACTACTGACTTGATGTTGGTTATTACTTATTTGGGTTTATACCTGATAAGCGCTACAATTTAGTTGTCCCTTTCCTACTTGGTTATGACTCCCCAACTGGTTATTCTTTCCTTGTTTCACTTATCACTACCCCCACCTTGCTTCTACCTATTTGGGTATCGCTATCCTCCTGCTATACTGCATTAACTTAAATATAAGCAATACGCACTAGTATGTTAAATTAGAGTGAAATATTCAATAAGGATGGCACAACATATGACAACAACTAGTAGAATATAAAATTTGAGCCTGAATGCAAAGGTATAACAAAGAGCTATAAGAACAAAAAAGGAAAAGAATAAAATTGAAATGACAAACTAAAAAGCCTAATCTAATACAGAACTTGACAATACTTCTAATACTTCTAGGTCTCTCCAGAGTGGTCCTCCCTTATAAAAAAAAGATTCAACATTATCCTCCTCTGAGGCTAATGACTCTCTTGCATCTGACTCCCTGTCTATTGTATGCCCTTCGTATCCTCCAATCTGTCATTCGTGTATGTTGCTGGCTAACCTCACTGTTTCAATTCCTATTATTGAGAGTTCAGTTAAATCTCAGCTACCATCAATGGGCAATGAAGGTCTAACACTCCAAAACGCGCGAAGGATAACCTCCTTTCAGGAGTTACAGAAGCGGTCCCAGGCTTCCCCTACCACCCATGTAGTCATAACCCATTGCTGGCCTATTTTACTTTCACCAGGACAATCCTTCTCTCCTATCTTTTCCAGTTCCTCCTTTTTCTCTTCCATTAACTCCTGTATATAAACTCCAATAATGTAAGTTTAATTGTAGATAGAAAATATAATTTAAAATAATTTTAACTTGAACATACCTTTAAAAAATCTTTGAATGGTCGATTAATGGATATATCTAGTGGCTGGATAATCCCCGTGCAGTCTGCTGAAATAACTGATATTGTAATATCATGTGCTCTGAAAGCATCTAAGACATTCTCAGTTTTATATCTAGCAAAAAGATATAATACTAGTAGAGCAGGTACCAGCTGCTCCTCAATCCATTCTTCCATATTCTCAGAATTAGCATATCCTGTTGGGTTAAATATTACTATTACACAAGATTCATATAATCTTTTCTGTCTTAAAATACTTGGTCCTGTTCCTTTACCCTTACAAAACATAAGCAGCTGGACTCTCATCTCACATTCTGCAAAGTTAGTAAGCTGTAGAGTAGCCTGCCGCTTGTACCACCAACTGGTTCCCCCCTTTACCCATACTGTCTTTGAGTCCTTGAACTCATATATTTGGCCAGAGAGAAATTCAAATAGCAGCGGAGTTTGATCCATATTGCAAATTGAAGCAAGATGGTATCTTCCTACCTCTGCCATTTCATCGCCGAGAGCATTTCCCAAGCCAGGGTATCATAGTTGAGAATTACCTCTGTTGAAACAGGCACATGATAGTATACTAGAGTAAAAGTCCATTGGAACTTTACTAGTCTTATTTGTAGTTATACCTAGTGAGATATTGTACCAACTAAGAAATCCTATATCAAAATTCAATATTTATTCAGTTAAGCTTATGTACATTAATAGAAACAATAATTACCACTAAACCACTCATTGAAAAAGCGAAAATGCACACTGGGATAGTGTGCCAACATCAAGGCCTTGGCTGTTGACCGAAACCACCCCTGCCTGCCAAATTTCCCTGCATTTCTTCATTCAATAAAGCCATTATAAAGCGGCTGCTCCATCTTAGGCCAGTTCCTCTTCACAAACCGATTTCACCTCTGGGTTTCCAGAGAATCCTGCAACTCCTTCTCACACATCTTCCATCATGTGATATTGGAGGGCGGAATTTTGAAACGTCCTGCAGTGACTGCAGGGGTTACTGGCCTGGTTGTGGTTAGTTTAGTCGGAATAGTAGCATGATAAAGGTAAGATGTCACATGCGATTTGTATCGTGAAGAATACTGTTTTCTTATTGCTGATACTGGAGAAGGAATTGCCAAAGGTTTTCGAATGATATCAATTCGTTTTGGCCCCGGATGTAGCTTTTTGGTTGGTTTTCATCACCCTCAAACTCGGGCAAATTCCACATTGAAGAAGAAGAAGACATTGCTAATGATACTTTACTTAAACTTCGCTGCTTCAGCTATTTACTCTTCCTATCCTGCCCTTCATACCCTGCTTTTGCCCTTTAAGGAATTCATACCCTTACTGGACATTGATCTCACGTGATTTCACGTGACCTCAGCTGCAACTATCTTGCCTCATTGTCTGATTAATTTTGCGCAACAGGTTTTACTCTTTAATTTAACATACTAGTATGTGTTGCTTATATTCAAGTTAATGCGGTACTTACTATATTTGTATAGTATTAGCGATTGCTTGTTCCTACTTGTTTGGATTCCATTACTTGATTTGTTGGCTTCATCCTGTCACTTTTAACCTTCTGTTTTTGGAATATGGTTACCTTGTTATGCTGCCTCTATTAGCATTTTTGTTGGACAGGATGTTTACGCTTTTGTTAAGTTTTCCTAGCTACAATCTTTTGTATTTATATAGCCTGCAATCCCTTAAGGATTCGAACTCTCAAGCCTCACAGCACTATCATCCTTAATACTACAAGTTGCATGGTAACTTTATTAGTTCCATACCATTTACCTTGTCAATTGGACACCTATCCATCGACGCTTCTCCCCCTATCCTAATAGTATCTTCATAGTCCCTTTGGGATTCTCGAGATACTTGGGAGTAGGTTACACCTTCAAAGCTCACAAGGACCAATTTTGATGAGTCTCACAGGATGAGTACCGTTTTCTATTGCCTTCGTCATCTTCCACTTCCAAATGATTTTGGTGATATTTGATTTTGACACAGCTGTTCGGTCAGCAATTTGGTGATAGGTATGACCTGAACCATGAAGTTCAATTACCTCCACAGGCTATATTTTTTGTGCAGTCCTGTCGCTTTCCATTGATCAATTGTGGCATCTTGGTTGAGTAGATGCGGTGATGAGTTTTGATGAGAGTTGTTATGGAAGCCTACCGTGCCCACTCACTTTTTTCACCCCACTTGTACAAGTTGAACGGGCACTGTATTAGTTCCATACCTTTTACCTTATATATTGAAAACCTATCCATCGACTCTTCTCCCCCTCTCCTAATGGTATCTTTGGAGTCCCCTTGGGATTCTCTACATACTTGGGAGCATGTTACAAACTAGATATTTTATCATTCTTCATAGAATCACTCAATAGCCAGTAACATACAGTCCTAGTATAGCATCGTGGGCTCTGTCCAATATGGCTCCAAAGACATTCCGTGATTCTCATTGGAGCTATGAGACTTTGAATATTCTTCACCTCATCAAAAGTCCGCACTAAACATCCTCTCCCCTCACCCCCGGCTCATACCTTCCGGTTCCTTTTCGAGTACTTTTTTTTTCATCAAACTACACTTTATTCTCTTAGGCTGGAATTTTATTCATCTCTAGCTCTTGTTGCTTGATCCTAATAAAGTATCGGGCATACCTCCTTCTTGCTTCACTGCGTACTCGTAATGTAGGGGAAGATTGTACTTGTACTTGACTACTTCAAGTTTATAATAGAAAAATAAATAAACAAGTGCACCCCAGCAAAGTAAGCTTTTTATTCTATTCTACTCTACTCTACTCTTCTAACCTTTCTATCTTGTCTACTACTCGGTTTGCTTCAAATACCTACCTTTCTGGCCTTATTTTTTAACATCGGACAAGAGTGGCTCTATTTCTCTTCCTTTCCCTCCTTCCAAAATACTGGATTTTTCGTTGAGTATATAATTTACTAACGTAACCTGCTAAAGATGTGGAAAGCACCCATGTGCGAAATGAAGTTCAATACGGGTTTCCCGTGATACTATAATACCATCCCTGAAAATTGGAGCTTCGGTCGCCCATGCCACGGAGCCGGGCAGCGGGGCGAACACGAGTGAGGCATTATGAACTCGTACGCTACTATCATTATTACCAACACAATGCATATTCACAAGATATCGTAGATAGTAGAAAAGATATCAAGTTAAACACCACTGGATTATGCACATCCAATCGACCCCATCTATCCATCTATCCCACCTATGATAGTTACAATCACCTCATCCCGCCTTCCTTCATTCATCCCCATCATTCAATACAATCCCTAACATCCCTCCAAAGCCCGAACCAACCCAATCCCCCCACCCCACCCACCGCCAGCGACGACCACATACAAAACTTGAAGGCAAAAGGAAAAAAAAGACAGAATACCAATCAATAGAACCAATCCCCAATCCAAATTCCATCCATTAAAGTTTAAATCCCATTCCTCATCCCATCCACGTTTAAGCCGTCCGGCGCACACATTCCCTCCCCCCATTCCAATCATCCAGCTATAGTGGAAGTAAAGTGATAGAAGTAACAAAAGGTGAAAAAGTGAGGAAAAAAAATTACAGGAATTGAAAGGGGTGTTATTTTAGTGTTTTGGGTGCCTGGTATATTGGAAGGTATTTGTAATAGTGGTAAGTAGAAAAAAGCAGGAGAAAGGGAAATGAAAGTAGAAACAGTAGCTGACAATATATGGTACATTCCCACTCTAGGGTATTGATCTGATTCTTACCCGCCTCCACTTCCGCCCGGGCACGAATTACCGCTACTGCTAACCAGCTGCACATAAAGAGCGACTACAAGTAGTTCGCACACGTCAAGACGCGAAGCAGAGAGAAGAGAAAAGGTGAAAAAAAAACACACAAAAGCGAGAGCGCCACCGACCGAACACCAATTGCTTGAACCGCTTCCCTCAATTGGAGATAGTGAGGAGGACGACAAAAAGAGCACACACCAAACATGTAAACCTTTTCCCTTCACAACTGATTCTCCCCTTGTGGATCATTTCTCAAGAAGTCATGCGGTGGATATACCATGATTATTATTATTTTCTTCGAACTTTTAGGGTTGAGCTGTTTGATCACTTATCCAAGGATACCAACCAGGGCCAATTTACATGGCGTGGAAGACTGGTTGCGCATGCTCTGGCTCGTGATCGCTAGTCTGCTCATTTGACAAGGGAGAGGGGCGAACTGGGGCCACGGCGGGACGAGGTGGGGATCCAGGACTCTCGGGTTTGTGTACAGGAGAAGTCGGGGTGGATGGTGCAACCTCGGGAGTGACTGTGGGAGGCGTGACAGTCATGGTGAGCTGAGGAGGCCCGGCTCTAAGAGCAACAGGAGATTGAGTGACAGGAGACTGAGGGGACCGAACCGGGCCCGCCGGAATAATTCTAAGCTGGGCCTGCTGGGTCGGGGTAGCCGGACGGTAAACTTGCTTGACATAACCCGCTGGTGATTGGGGAGGGACCTGAGCTGGCGATTGGGGACGCATTTGGGCCGGAGACCGAGAGAACTGGCTTCTACCAGGACCTGGAGATTGGGCACGAGGGTTGCCAGCAGGAGAATAAGGAAGAGGAGTGCCCTGACTTCCAACCGGGCTCTGAGCGCGGCTATTTTGAGAATACACTGGACTAGGAGATCCACGAGGACCAGGTCCCTGATGACGTGGCTTCACAGGTCTCTGGGACAGACAAGTGCGGGGACAGACACCTTGTTGCGAGCGATCAAGGCGGATACAGAGAGCCTGCAAAAACGTCAGTAACCAATATAAAACAAGATGAATTCAAGAAATATCAAACGTACCCATCCATCATCATACTCATACAGCATACGAACGAGCTGACCACCACGCAACCCAAGTTCATCTTCCATAGAAGGCTTAAAGTCCATCTGAACTCGATGCACAGGTGAAGTGTTAGCACCGACTAGTCCGCTGGCAACAGGAGCTCCAACAGCAGAGCCACCATCATCAGTATACTCAGCCGACGAAGAGGAAGCTGCGGGAGAAGTCTGAGCCTTAGCAAGAAGAGGAGCAACACTATTGGCAGTGGTAACACCAGACACCGGAGCAGATGAATTTTCTCCAGAGCCCCTAGTGAGAACTAAGGCAGGAGGAGGAGCTTTACGCGACTCAGATCTCGTGAGACCTACAGGAGATGCAGCAGCCATGGGAGCTTTTTGCTGGACTTGGGGCTGGACTTGCGCCTGCGGCCGCTGTTGGGAAACAGACTCAGCAGCAGCAGGTGGAGTGACAGTCAAATTAGGCAAGAACTGAGTGACAGGCCTAAGAGATGGAACTCTGGGTGCCTTCTCGGAAGTGATGGTATTAGCGCGCGAAAGGTTGTTATTGTTGTTCGTATAAGCAGCACCCGCAGCAGCACCACCGGCCTTCTCATCTTCAGGCTTTCCATATGCTTCCCGTGCCTTCTTTTGCGATCTCTTACGGTAAAGGAGCGCAAAAACGAAACAAAAGACCAAGAAAATTCCAACGCCAGCAACTGCCAATCCAACGGTCGCACCAGTTGACATTCCTCCCGGCGCAGGCTCCCCAGTGCCAGACGCATTTGGAGCAGTTGAAGCCGAAGCCGACGCCAAAGTCAGAGCCGAAGCCGAAGCCGAAGCCAAAGTCCCAGAGGCGGACAGAGAAGCCGAAGTCGATGCCAAAACAGACTCCGAAGTCGACACAACGGAAGAGGTACTTGTTGCAAAAGTAGAAGTCGAGCTCACCTCACGAGTCGGTTCTACACAATATCAACAATCTCCCCTTCCAACAAGCAGGAGAGAAAGAAATCCACGGATCCATACCACTAGTCGAGCTCTTTACCGAGCTCACTACCGATTGAGTAGTCTTTGCAACCTCAGTAGTTTTAGGCGTCTCGCTTGTAGCCGCTCGCGGTCTCTCAGACGACGCGGCCTTGCTAGTAACCTTGGGCTGAATTGTGGTCACACTAACTATAGTCGGACCAGGAGTGTTCGTAACAGCTTCGCCCAAAGTAGTGAAGCCAACAACCTTCCCTCCTCCACTAACGGACGCAGTGACATAGACGACATCAGTAACAACCTCAATCCTCTTGGGATGCGCATGGACGTCCCTATGCATGAGGCGGGAACGGCGGTGATGAATATTCGGTTCCATCTCGGCTAACAAATAGCAAATCCGGTACCGAAACTAAACAATAGGCCTTGACCAGGAAATCTTGAATTTGTGTAAATGTTATTTTAGTGTTAAGGAATTGACCCAAACAGGCGATATCTGCGGAGTTTGTGGGCAGGATATATCGGCTCTTTTCCTAAACGTCGCAGCAGCAAAAAAGAGAGAGACTGAGGCAAAGCCGTAAAAGCAAAGAGAGGGCAAAACTCGTAGTTTGCTGATAAAGGAGGGACAGCTAAACGTTACGACAATTCGCGTGGTGGGAGGAGGGGAAGGGGGGGTAGACGGGAAATAGAGAAGGGGGAGGGGAGGGTAAAAGGAAGAAAGGAAGAAACAGAGAAGGAAGGGAAAAGGCAGACTTCGGACTTCATGGGGGGGAAGCGGCCAAAGAAAAGGAGGCCCACGAGGGCAAGCGTTAGGTTAGGTGTGTGTGTACAGTGCACCGCTTGTACTGTACCACGGCTGGGGGCTGCTGGTGTTAGGACGGTAAACCCTACTCGAGCACTGTACCTGAGTTCCCGTACGAGGCTCCCCCCTCCCCCTGACCCCAGACAGGTACTTGTATATAATAATATCATAATATCATAATAATATTATTATCACAATATCATAATATTATCATACCACTCACTCACTCACCCACCGCGACAAGATGTGAGCAACTCACACATAACAAAATCCCCAGTTAGGGTCTTGATCCATCTGCAACTGATTTAGAGTGTGCCCACATGAATCTGCACTCGCGATGTCTTCTCTCATCCCCCAGCGCCGCAGGCAGGGACAAAAACAGCAATATCTTTTCAGGGGTTCTCGAAATCCAATTGGCCAATCCAGTCACCCCCATCACCATCACCCATTTTCCCATTTCCAGGGATCATGGGAACAATCGACACCAGAGGCAGAAATGCTTTCGGCTAATCCGCTGAAAGGGTAAGGAGCCAAAAGGAAAGAAATTTGACCACTGCCAATTCAGTGAAGAAGAAGCTTATTCGGTGAGGGAAAAGAAGGAAAGAAAGAAGAGAAAAAGAAAAGAAAAGAAAAGAAAGAATACAAAGAAATCTTCCTCAAGTGGGTTACAAGTACCAGTGCTGGCTGGGGTAAGGGGTACAAGTACAAGTCTGGTGGGTGAGTGGGTGAGCGAGTTGAACTCGCTCCAAAATCTGGAGATACTCGTACTCTACAATATCCCTCATTCGATTGGTCAACCAAAGCAAAGTATGAATCCTCCAACTCCAGTCCAAGTACAAGTATCCCCTGTGACACCACGTTCTCACCAGTACTCGAGTACTTGTATCGTACCGTGCTCGAGCATCCCCGTGTTCATCCGGCTGGATATGGGCAGCGGAGTGCGCGCTGCGTTTGTCCCGCAGTGCAGAGAGGAAGGGAGAGAGAGAGAGAGGAGGAAATGCAGAATCTATCGTTTCCCGTTCACCTCACCCTGATCACTCGTGTCGCCCATACTGAATTCCTGTACTGTACTCGTACTGTATTCGAGCACGCAGCATCACAAAATATGACGGAGGCAAGATTGACTGACTAACTATTGTAACGCGTTCCCTCAGCCCCGTCGCTTTCTCTATTTGGGCGCGAAGGGGAGATTGGACAGGCAGAGTAGGGACACCACGGGTACGGGCACTGTGATCCGACCAACCACTCGTGTTGGCCCTGTTGGGGGTATAGAATTGAAGGGGGGAGAGCAGGAACCAAGACCTGTCCATCCAGACAATACCCCCTCCCCTGCGCGGTATCATATTGTACAAGTACTCTACCTCACGATACCCACTACACTAACTTGCACCTACCCTAAACCCACGGAGAAATCCAGCCACTCAAGCGGAAGAAAAAATGGAAAGGAGAAGAGAGCGCAAAATGTCAACCATTCTCTGCCCTCCCACTCTTCCATATTTCCCTCCTCTACTTGTGTCCCTCCTACTGCACAAGCACTGCTGCACTGAACCGCTCGTCGGACGTTCCCCCCTAACTGTACCATAATCTGCCTCCTCAGACTTCCTTCTTTTCTCTTTCTCTCCTGCCTCTTCTTCCGTCCTGCTTCTCTCTACCGGTTCTCTCACTATCTCGAGCGGCCGAGCCAGGCTGGGAAAATACCCCTGTTGTCGTCATTTCACTTTTCGTCAACAAATCTCCGCCCTAGCCTTGGCTAACACAACAGATGCACGCTAACGCAGGTACTGTCCAGCACGAGTACCGTACGGTACCGCACCCCTTGACGAGTAAGAAAATGCCTGATTCGCTACCGCTTGCTATACAACTGAAATAGAAAGACATTCGCTCACACTCACGCGCCAATCTATGTGCCCACCCGCACCGCAGGATGGATGGACCAAGGGAAATTGAGTGTTCCGATAGCATCTATTTTGAAAAAATAACATTCCAACAAGTGTGAGCGGTACCGTACTTGGGAGAGTGTGTGTTGCCGCGCTGAATACCGTACAGACTTGTGAATAACGACGACGTTGGTTGCTATTTCTGGCACCGCCCGCACTGTACTCGAGTACGAGTACCATACTGTACGTGAACTCGGGTACTGAACGGCTCATGAGCACAACATAAGTCTGTGTTGAAGGCCCAAATAAAGCATGTTGTGCACCTCTACCATACAGCACCCGAGTGCAAGTGCAGTGCGATGGTACTCAAGTTCAGTTATTACTCCACTAGTATCATACTGGTAGCCTACTCTAGTGCACCCGAGTCCGAGTATGATACTCGTACAGTACGAGTACTGTATCCCTTCTGCAAATGTCGGATTGGGGCAACAACCGAGTCAAGGAGAGGGCACAAAGTCCCCCGAATCGCCACACCTTAAGTGAGCAGCGAAAGGCAATTGAACAGGCCCCCTTTACTGTACTCGTACTCGAGTACCACCGATAGAGCAAATCCGACTTTTACGAAAGAAAAAAAAAAAAAAAAAAAAAGATACCATACTGTGCGGGCAGCAACAACCGCATTACTTGATCAACCGAATGGGCATTGTAGCACAGATGGGAAGTACAGTGCAGCTGCTACAATATAGCATGCAAGAATCGTTAAAAACGGCTATCTGCGCCGTCTCGTGGAGAAATGCCTTAGGATTGAGAAAATCTTCAATCGAATGCCATCGGTACTTGTACGGTACACTACAAACCTGAACCCTACCTACACCAGGATGTTAAATTAACGAGATCTAAACGAGCGAAATATGATATACAGTCGCACCCCGTTATCCCGGACGTCCAAAATCCAAAGAATCTATCCGGTCCAGCGGGTGATCCGGGACAAGAGATCAGGTTTTTAGTATAAAGAAATTTAGAACCCTTGGAAGTTTATACGACGGGACAGCGAGGTATCCGGATTATCGAGATGTGACTGTGCTGCAGAAAATGGTGTAATGAAAAAATAACTGATTCCAAGAGTTCATAATTGTTATCTCGACAAGGTCTTCTGAGTTTTTACAGGTACAGGTATGATACTCGAGTATCATACCTCAATTGTTGAGGTGCTGCATCTTGGGTGGAGGGTATCTGCACGGTCTCTCGGGTGTTGAAATACCCCCGAGACAGCGCCTAATCTGGAATGATTGTCCTCACACTCGATTCCAGTATGGGTGACTTGCGTGCCCTACTATACTCGTACATACATATATGATATACTCGTAATACACATGGACCAATTACCGTAGTCTACCTTAGGGCCTGTTTGGCAACACTGGGACCGTTCCCCATACAAAAATGGGTTTCCTTCCGTTTTGAAATGGTCACTTTGTATGGGGAACGGTCGACAAACGGAACGGTCGCAGTGTTGCCAAATAGGCCCTTACCCTTCCTGCCACACACATTATTTTCAATGCCATCTCAAATCGGACACCATCATGAAAAATTCAATAAAATTCAATAACCCCCAAGATCTAAGATATTAACTCGACTAAGCGCGACAACTGCAGTATTATACCCCAAAACCAAAACCAAATAAAAATAATAAAAAAGATTCCCAAAGATAAGGCAAGCCCTCGGAGAAATTTACCGCATCATGTCATCATCCTATTATACTCGAGTATTATAGCATTTCCTCCATTCCGACATCCCAAATCCCGACGAAGCGCAAGTTTGCAACCATATGACGACATCAAACAGCACCACACCCGGTACTACATGTGCCCGTACTAGTACTGTATTCTACCGATCGCTATTGGCGGTGGCTGAATACAGCATCGACCCGGGTCGGTCAGTGGTCACCGAAGGTGGACGAACAGAGGAGAAGGGGGGTGATGAGCGACTCACCCGCACTCATTGAATTAAATCAAATCATACTACAAGTATCATCATCATCATATTATCATATCCCTTTCAGAATTATCATGATAACAACATGGCATCACCGCGGTTTGAGTATGGATATGATATACTAGGGGTTTTCAAAGTTGAAACCGAAAACGACAGTGAAATAATAAACACGCGGACGTGCTTTAGTGTCATAGTAGGGTACATATTCACTGCAGCTTATTGTATCATTGCATTATCGGTAGCATACCGTATTTGAGACGCCTCAGAAGAAGAAAGGGTACCGTATGTCAATGGATAACTTGAAGGTGGGTTTTCTAGTGTGTAGAGTGAGAAACTTTACATGTTACCAACTTCCAGACCTTGGCATCGATACTGAGTAATGGTATCGTATTGTACCTTCACGGTATGTTGAGTGTAAGGTACCGTATATTAACCGCTCTCGTTCATGCCAAGCTTAGCACGCAAGGAAACCTCGGACTTTTTTTTTAAACTTTGAAAACCCCTAAAGTGTACACATTCTCCACAGAAACCTAACTTACTCCCTTCTTTCGGAAACTTCTATTGTATGTATGATAGGTGGAGGAGAGAAGAAGAAGTTTTATGGAAAAAGCTCTACTTACCCTACCTACCTACCTATCATACCAAATCACACAAATATGATACCGTACGGTTGATACATGTTATCACGGAAAAAGAAAAAAAAACCTTGCCTGACCCGCTAAAATAAAGTAAAAACCCGAGTGAGCTTGTATGATCACTCGCTTTAGAAG